>BGPR01004193.1:0-117356 GCA_013235015.1 Araneus ventricosus | reverse complement strand
CGGATTGAGTCCATAATTTGATTTATCCATCTAGCTCATAGGTTCTCAACCTCTGGTATGTGTACTCCAGGGGGTATGTGAAATCAAAGTTGGTAATGGCAGAAATAAGAAAACTTAAGGGATTACGTGAAATAAAAGTTTTAGCATTTTGTTTCCTTAAGTTCATGCAACAAGAAAAAGTTGTGCAAATCCTAAAGCCTACTCTTGAAATAAGAAACCTTGTAATAGATTGGTATTGGGTTTTCACCAGCCCCGCCCACCATCATTCATATTGCACGAGTCATCCATGTCTTTGCAAAAAGCTGAAGCTTCACTAGGCACCACTATGCATGCTTTTTACTTTTGTTCATTTAATTTAGGCTAATGGAGAACAATCTAGAATCCTCTCAAAGCTCCTTGTTTTGCCATTTTTATTTAAAACATGTTCAAATGCAGGTATCACTAATTATTTGATTGGATACATAGTGAGTAACAAATTACATAGTGAATAATCAGAAATAAATAGACTTAATTTAGGATTTCAGAACAATTCCGTAACCATATTTAAGAGATTATGATTCAGAAACTGGATTTTTGGGAATCCTGTATATATATAAAAAAATCAATATGAAGTTTTTGAGATACTTCAGGGGGTTTTTTTTTCCCCCCATCTAGGAATGAATTTTAATCATCCAAACAGGTAAATATTATAATATCACATTTAAAATGACTAAAGTTGTCATTCAAACATTATTTTCTGAAGAGCAAAGCAGATATGTGGATTTTAACCCTTAAATACCCAATTTAAAAATGTTTTTTTTTTACTTCCATTTCTTGAATAAAATAAGGGGGGGGGATACTTTAAAAACCCTATTTTGTTTTAAATATGGTTTATAGCTTTAAAAAGTTTGTTACCAATCGGCAAAACTGGGATTTAGATGAGAATAAAAAATTCCTTGATAAAATTCTATAATATAGAACAAAGATGAATTTTAAGAGCTAATAAAGGGTGGCTACAGAAACTGAAAAAAAATTCCCTGATTTTCCTGACTAAACAACTTACAATATTTCCCTGATTTGCAGCTACTAATTATATTAGTTTCCTGGCTTTCTCCCTACTCAGAATCACTGTATGTGCACAATATGCATTATTAAAAACACTTTTACAAGTTATTTAATATGAAAAAATATTTTTTCATGAAATTTAACTTTAAAGAAATGGAATGAACATCCTAAAAAAATTATTAAAACAGTATATTACATTTCTTATATGTAAAAAATACTGGAGATTTTAATAAAATACTTTGCTTCTAAAACTGCATAAGAATTCCAAGAAACATTAAAACTACTCTTTGCAACACAAGTTAAATTATATTAACAGTAAAGGTTATTATGATCTTTGCTCAAAACTTTAAAACAGTGAATAAATAATAATTAGTGCTCTTGGCATGAATACCAGAATAACATGTTGCAACATAAATATAAAAATAGTATAATTATACTTACCTAATAATATATATTTTAGCAAAGATTTAAAGAAGAGAATCTTCCAAAATATTACTTCAAATCTATATTCTTTGACAAATCATAAGAAATTAATTGCTCTAATCAAAAACTTATGCTTTTATAAAGCTACAAGTTTTTTTTAAAAAATTCCATTTATTATTACAAATAATGCGACATAAGATACTAATTTATAGATAACTCAAGTAACAAATAACTATTAATTTTCCCGACTTTTGCCTGATTTATCCAGATCAATAAAATTCCCTGATACCCAGACTGTCGCCACCCTGTAATAAGAATAAGAAATTTCCTTCAACATCGTAGAATAAAATACGATATTCTCAAGCGACCAAACAAAGCTAAAAAGACACAGCCTCAAGTGAAAAACATCAATTTATATTTATTTTTCATCAGCACTCAAACTGCAAGTTAAATGTTGTAAATTGATTCAATACCATTTTTACTAAGTATCCAATATATATATGCCAATAGGATTATTGGCAACAACAGGCATTAGAGCTTTGAGTCTTAAGTTAACCAAAGCCTTTAACATTGTTAATAAAAACTTATTTGCACAGAGGGATGTTTGGGTGTGGTAGTGGTTGGATATGATAGTAAGGATTGTGAAAAAAGGGGTATATGAGAGAAAAAAGATTAGGAACCCTTGTTCTAGGTATTTAAATTTTTGAGTAACTGTGTTCACATGCAGACAGACAGACTTTGTCCAAAATCTGATAGAAATATACAAATTTGGTGTCAAGATCAGATAATAAACTTCATCAGTTTATCCCCAATTGTTTTTGAATTATGTTTACAGACAGACCAACATAATTAGAAAAATGCATTTTTTGAACTTAGGAAGTTTAAAACACGTAGATTCATCAAAATCTCAAGGCCATATTGTTTGATGATTACAATGCATTCCATATACACAAGAAAGTTAAAGCTGAAAAAGACCACACAATACAATTCTGGTAGAACTTTATAAACTTCTAAAAGCAAATAAATCAAACTTACCTTCTCTGGAATAAGGCATATCAGCTTCACATAACAGGCATTGGTTTCCCGTTTCGCTATAGTCCATTCTAGAGGCGTGATGTTAGAATGGTAAACCTAAAGGAAAAATTTAAACAGGAAACATCAGTTTAAATATCACTCCAGTTATAAATATTTAACTTTCATTGAAAATCAATCCAAGATCATAAGTTTGTACGGATTTTCAAGCACTTATTTTATCATAATACCTAAAATAGTTTGAACACTAGAAATTTTGCAAGCCATACATGGGGGAGAGGAGGAATATTTTAAAGAAATATTTTGGCAGTACTAGTTTGGTAAAGCGGCCACCGAGCTTACTTAGTGATCTTCAGATTTCGCCAAATTCGCAATCTCAGTGTTCCACAGTTCTGATAATTTCTGAACAGATTTGTTTAGGACTGCCGTACTTCTGTAAGCTTCTGTTGACTTTTTGACGAAGGAACGATTTGAGGCGAAAGCTCATTTTGGAATTTTAAAAAATGTAGATTCCTAACATTAAATGAATAAGCGTAACTACTAGGATCCCACTTTGCTGAAAGCAAAACCACTGATGTTTTTTAACGTTAAAAAAATTTGCCAGATGCCGCAGGCATCGCATGCACAATTTGTCCTTTTTAGATGCCGTGAGAGCAAGAGATCAATAAAAAGCTCACTGCACAAACAAAACAAATGTTCTCACATCGCCAAACCGTCTTCCATCTTGGCGATATATCTCCATTCCTTGGCGATTCAATCTCAGTGGCTGCTATAACGTGCAAGTACCACTTTTCCTTAGATGAATCAACATTACTAGAGTGGTACATGCTATGTTTATAATGAAATAACTTATTTTTAATGGTATTAACAGAGTAAAAACAAAAACAAGCAAGTTAAAACCATTCTAAATAATTTGTCAAGAATTTTCTGAAGTATCAATACATATATGCATTTTATTAAGACTTTATAATAATTCAGCATATTCTTCATAAAATAAGCAGTAAATGCAAGTTCAACAATCATTTGCCTTAATGAATCAAACGAAAAAAACAATATTCTAAAGTGGTAACAGAAATTAGTAGGGAAACAAAGTTACCTCTATTTGATCTTCACCGTATTTTTCAATAGCAGTTTCTTCAGAATACCCAATACTGCCATATTCGTAATTTTTCAATAGCAGTTTCTTCAGAATACCCAATACTGCCATATTCCAGTGGAGTGAAAACAGTAGTTGGAATAAAATCATAATCACACTGAAAGAAAGAAGTTTTATTAACACTTTTCTCACACATGTAAAATCAAAAACATCTAAATAACACTGAAAATACAAAGCTAACACAAGTAGGAAAACATTTTAAATAATCTCTATTAATAATAAAAGAGAATATGTGTGGGTGTTTGCACTCTACAGGGTAGATCACTAGTCTTAAAGCTACTAAATTTGGCACAAACCTACTTTAGAAGATGGGAATGTGCACTTTGGAACCCTTTCTTTGAATTTTAATTAGAATTTCAATTAATTAAAAATTAAACAAAATTTTGGCATTTTCTAAATAACTTCCAAAAATATTACAGCACAAAAATGATTTTCACACCATCTGAAATTTTTTTTAAAAAAAATTACCTATTGAGTTGCTGCAACATTTTTCCTCTAATTTTAATAAATTTTTAAAAATAATTTTAGGAATAATTTACAACATGTTTCATTGTTGCAATGCAATTCAAACTGTTTTCATTGTTTAAACAAATGTTTGTGTTCCTCTTCCATTGCTGAAAGCTAAGAAATTTACTTTCTTTTTTATCCATCAATTTTTCTGTGAAATCTGCATAGTAAGTTCTTTACGTTCGGTTTTTTTTTTTTTTGGTTTTGATTTATTGGCGCAAGAGCCATTTGTTGACTATATTGCGCCAGACAAATGTCATATTCATGTCAATGTAAAATTCTAAAATCATATTTGAAACAAACGATGTCTAAAAGATCAGTGAAAAATACTCATAAATTATTACAAATGGTAGAAAGACAATGATTATGGTAAAAGAACAAAACGTAGTCTAAATCAGAGTATAAAATCCAATGGATTTTAAAAATGAAAAAAGTTGACTGTGCAGGGTAAAACCAACCAGTGCAGATAAGGTAACTGAAGTTGTCTGAAAGAAATGCTGATGTTGCGAATTGAACAATGGGCATTCTATCAGAATATGGGAAACTGATGTGGTGCAATTACAGTTCGGGCACGTAGGAGGCACTTCTAGTAGCAAATGTCGATGTGTAAATCGTGTATGACCAATACGCAGGCATGTTAAAATAGTATCCCTTTTCCTGTTATTAAAGGATTTTCAGTCCTGTAAAGTAGGCTTAATTGCATGGAGTTTGTTCTGCATTTCATGATTCCACTGACTCTGCCAGTTTGAATGGCAACGGTTCTTGATACACTTTTTAAGATCATTTACAGGTACCGTTGTGTTAAAAAAAGTGGAAGCCATTTTAGCAGCCATGTCAGCCTGTTCGTTACCATCTATATCACCTATCTTTAAGACAATTAGTATATTAGGAAACACATCCAGTATGCAGAAAGATCTTTTAATTCTTTTTATCAGCATGTTTTAATCCAGTTAACATGCTGCCAGGTGCAGAATGTGCTTCGCCATTTTAATGTTGGAATCAAATGCATATTGCTCATGAGGAATAATAAAGTGAAGTTGGCACCTACAGTGAGCAATTAGATGATAAATGTTAATGACAATTTAAGACAACTTTATTAAGGGAACCATGAGTATCAAATTATGCATAAGCGATTCAATTGAAATTATATTCCCCGCAAACAAGCTGGCCACCCAAGGCGGCTAGTTAGCAATAAATGCCTGCAGAAACAAGTATAAGGAAGAAGCCATTATAGTAAAACTCTTGCAATACATTTCATAACTTGATTACAAGTTAGGAATGCACTTAAAATGAACCCCCAAAACAAATTGTCTCCGCAGTAAAATTAATTGAAATTTAGCTACTCAATGCTAAAAGTTTGTGGGTTTAAAATTAATTCCAACTCAAAAAGTTACACAAATTTATATATCATAAAGAATTCGTCAGTCTGCTGCTGTTTATAACACAATACATATAAATGAAATCAATTAATGACCGATTATTAGGTGCATTTCAGACACATAAATTTTTATTTTCTATAATATAAAACAATGTGTACACAAATTATCATTAGTGATGGAGATCATAAACCATTATATATGGTATAAAAATACTTGAAAATAGGGCAAAATGCACAATGAGAAATTTTTCTGAACTTGTAATTGCTTTAAAGTGATGACCAGACCAAATATGAATGACAATTAGTCAAAAATATGAATTGTTTTTATTTGTAAATTTTTGCTGTACTACTTATTATTCAAAAATTACAATTTAAAATCAAATATTCTCAAAACTATATATACCGATTACCAGCAGAGTCACAAAAACTTTGGCAATAAGGTCTTGAGTCTGATTCTTAAATATTAAGAAAAAACATCTTTGTTACAATATTTAATTAAAATTTACCAAGAAAATATATTAATTGAAAATTTTCTGATTTATTACTAATTATTGCTTTTTCTGAGTTTCTTCATTTCCTTAGTAGATGTATACTTAGGATAAAAAAATAAATAAAATTGAAAAATGCTAAACATAGGGTTCTGAATTTTTTTAAAAAAAGCAATGTTTGTGGACAGAATTTATTATTAATAATGTACAATAAGTATTATTACAATAATTAATTAATGTAATATAATGTACATGTTGTGATAAGTAATTAATACAACATGTAATAATAAATGAGTAATTATTCCAATAAGTTTTATAGACAAAAAATTTTATTAACATTGTTTTCACAAGAAATTAATTCATTGGACAATATTTATCATCTAATCTGCTCATAAAGACTTTTTCAGCAATGTGTGGATTTGCGAGTCGACACCTCTCATCAGAAAACAACATAATTCAACATAGATCCTGATATCTTTCGGACGCCACAGAACTTCAGACTAAAGATAAATATTTTTTGGCTACAAAAAACAGATGCACAAAATTCTTTCATTAGTCTTGTTTTTGCAGGAAATCAATCCATTGGCCAATATTTAGCTGTTTATAAAGACTGTTTCAGTAATCCACCAACCAACAGATGCCTGGAGGAAGCGGTTGTCGGTGATTGGCCCAAGATGATGAAATTCAAAGCTTCATAACTTGGTAAATTTCAGTCTAGTCGAACCTATCTGCTGATCCAGTTTTTGGATTTAAAAAAAAATAACCATTTAAACCAGGGCAAAAAAAAAAAAAAAAATGGTTTTCGGTTTAAACCGGTAGGTTTTTCCTATCCTTATTCCTGGGTTTGGGTACCCACCATTTTGGCATAGTTCGGGGGTCGTCTGTTTTTCCACTGGCCCTTACATTCATCTGGGCAGTTTGGATCGGTATTTATGGCACACACTGACCCAAAATAGCTTCAATTATTTCTGCCAAAATACACAAATATAATTATTCACTTATTTTTTAATAATGTTAACCATTGCCGTCAGGATATAAAGAACAAATTCTTTTAAGAGGTCAAATTAAACACACCAATAGATAATTCAAACAAATGGACCAATTAAAAGTTTTTACTATGCTTACTATCAGAGTAGAATTTTAGCAGCAAGCAATGCAATTTACATAAGTAAACAACCAAGTTGTTAAAAAAGGTTCCTTAAGAAAACGCTCTTGATCAAAAATCATTCACCAATGAAATTTTATTAATTAGCTAGCATACTTCAAGTAAAATTTGATTACAAACATAAAAAGGAGGGGAGAAAAAAACCTCTTTCACATTAACAAAAAAATTATTTCTCTAAGGAATATCCCAGATTGCTGAAACTAAATACAATAAAAGCCACTGATATTAGATTTGTTACCTGTATAACACTATCTCCATATAACCTCTGAGCTAATAACAGACCAGCTTCAATAGCAACTGGTGTTAATTCAGGTTTACCTTCCAGTACATCCCCAATGGCATAAATGTAAGGAACATTGGTTTGTTCATTCACAACAGGGAGTTTGCCATTTCTGAAAAACAAGTCAATGTAAATTTTATTGTTTATTCAAGGTGAATGGTCAAACTGAGAAAAAAATTGAAAAAAAGAAAAAAATAATTAATAATCTGGTAAGGTAGTAGTTGTTTTTTTTTTTAAAGGGAAGCCAAACTTACAATAATCCAAGGAGGCTTTTAAAACATAATGTACCATTTTTGAAAGTAAATGCAATTAAATTCGATTATTAGTTAGTTTGTTTTTTCAGTTGCTCTATTTCAGAATTGCATATGTTTCCTAATTTACTTATATAGATCTATGCATTTAACTCTTGAGAAAAATAATTATTAATGTCTTTTTAATACAACTGGATCTAAATAAAAGCTGATTTATCAGATTAGACTTCCATTTGAAGCTATACAATATACTTATAAAAATTAAATTTTAAATTGCTCAGCTGACCTATATGTTTTCATTCTTAAATCAGAATGCACTCAGAAATTATTTTCAATATCCTCTCTGATAAGAGATTAAATGATAGCAAAACACTAGTGTTCAACATTTCTGAGGTTCATGATAAGATTTTTTTATCTTATCTTTCCACCCCCATTTTTTTTTTTTTTTTAGAGTGAAAATTCGATTGCCATACAGGGCCATTAAATAAAACTTACAAATTTAAGAAAATGAAGGAAACCACTATAATCAATAAATCAATTATCTCAAAAATTTGGTCAACTTGACCAGAAACTAGCCTTCATCTAGAGCAGTATTTTGATGATACCAAAACATCAATATTGCAAGTTTCTTTAAAAAATACTTTTCTTATAGTAATAAATTGACATAAATAACTTGGAAACTAGGAAATCAAATTAGAAATGAACTTACTTGGGGTTAACTTGAACACCCACTTTCTCAAGTCCAATTTCGTTTGTGCATGCATCTCTGCCTATTGCAAACAATACCTAAAAAATTTGAGAATAAAAGTCACTCTTTCAGCAATTTATGTATCCATATAATTTCTGCAATGTAAATTAATTTCCTACATCAGAAAGATTTTATAAATGCATTAGAAGACTAAACAGCTGCATTTAAAATTTCCTTTAACATTGCAAACATTAGATGAATCAAATTTTTTTACTTGCGGATAATTAGGTTCATTTAAGCAATCAGGGATGAAATCAAATTCGAACATTTTAAGATGCAACATTTTCACAACGCTACGGAAAAATTTAAATGCTGCATTGTTCCAAAATCAATAACTGCCTTATATAAGCAGTCAGGGACAGAACTTCTGAAGTCATTTGAAATTTCCACAACAAACTACTCACTCATAAGCAAAGTTTAAAATGGTTAACTGTAAATACATAAAACAAAATTGGTTCACGATTGCATTACTGCATCAAGGTAAAACTAGACTTTAATATGCAATTTTCAAAATGATAAAAAGAAAAAACTTATTGTTGAATAAAAAGAATATCACTTCAATTACAATAAAAATAAGATTCAAACTCCATTACATCAAAGAGCAATTGCAAAATTAAAATAATTTTAATCAACATTGCTTTTTTTTAATATAACCCCAGAAATATACAATAAACATCAGTGTAGCAAAATTGTCTAAAAGATGCAACTGCATTTAAAGTTAAGACAATTTCTTTGAAGATTTAACATAAGAGATACCACTTTACTTTTTCTTGTCAACTCCATCAATAAATCATGAAAGCCATTTATTTTTCTTTCACACAAAACTACATAAACTCAAATCTTAATATAAATAAAAGTCATTGTGGCTACGTTCCACATCTCCCCCTAAACTAATGAACTGTTTTCATCCAAATTTCCCACACTTATTATTTAAGACAAGGGGAAGATACTTATGAACTTTTCAGAGTACAAAAGTTAATTAAACAGTCAGTTAATTAGAAATTAACCGAAACCGTTTTTCCTCCGTAACTTCGGAGCAAATTGTCCGACAAAAAAATATTTTTTTACCATCTTAAACTTTAAAATTTTTCCTTTTTAATGATAAAAATTTTATTCCCTTGCAATGTTTCTTTTAAATTTCTTGAATTTTTAAGTTCTTGTAAAGAATTGATTACTTGCAAACGATTTTGAGGTAAAGCATTTTTATTGATATTTCGTTGCTAGGCAACGGCGAGACTTTGAACAAATTTATTTTTAGTTCTGTAAATATTTTACACAAGTGAAAAAATAACTGGCAACTTTAAAAGACCTAAAAGTTAATTAAATCTTTATTTAATTAAAAATTAAGCAAGATTTTGGGGGTTTTCCGTGATATATTTCGAAAGTGTTATGTTACCTACGTTTATCGTTTGGAATTTAAGTTTTATTTTTAAACATATTTTTTGGAATCTCTTTTTATTGGTTCTGAAAGAATTCTTAAACAAATTTAATTAAATTAAAAGTTGCTGCAGTTAATATCTCCTGTCATTTCCTTTAGCTTTTATTAATTTTTAAACTTTAACAAATAATAATCGATTACAAGCAGACGTTTTTGAAATAATACAAATTTATAGATAATTTCTTGCTAAGCAATGGTGCAACTCTCAATTACTATCCATTTATCGTTCGGCATTTCTGTTTTATTTTTTAAAATATACTTTAGAAACACTTTTTATTGGTTCTGAAAGAATTCTAAAGCATATTTAATCTTAATATAAATAAAAGTCATTGTATGTGTGTATGTTCCACATCTCCACCTCAACTACTGGATCAATTTCAACCAAGCTTTGCACACTTATTATTTAAGACAAGAGGAAGATTATTGTTAACTTTTCAAAGCCCAAAAGTCAATTAAACAGTCAGTTAATTAGAAATTGACCAAAACATTTTTCAGCAATAACTTTAATGCAATTTGTTATACAAACAATATTTTTATACCAGCTTAAAGTTCTAAATTTTACCTTTCCAATGATACCAATTTTATATACGTGAATTTTTTCCTTCAATTTTTATTAATTTTTCAAAGTTTAATAAATTGTTAATTATGTGCAGATGATTTTGAAATAATGCAAATTTATAGCTACTCCATTGCTAGGCAACAGTTAAGACTTTGAACTAATTTACCTTCATTTCTGATATTTTTGCATATTTTTATAAATATGTTTTATATAAGAAGAGAGTCAACCATCAACTTTTAAAAGCCTCAAATTTCAGTTAACTGGAAATTAAACAAGATTTTGGAATTTTCCATGATATTTTTGAAAATATGTATTATGTCACAAAAACTATTTTTACACATAATAAAACTTTTAAAAATTAGCTTTTCATGACACAAGTTTCATTTCCGTTCAATTCGTTGCCCTCATTTTAATAATTTTTCAAAAATTAATTGGTGTATAAAATTTACAATTTCTAACACTTTTTTTATTGGTGAAGAACAAGAATACATAAGAAATGTTACTAGATCACTTTAGAAGTATTATTTTTTTATTCATATTTATTTTAACGATTTTCTTAATGAAAAATTTACTATGTAATTGTCCCAAAACATCCGTTAAAATCTTTCTTATATTGCAAGATTTATGAACAAAATTTGAAGTACCTATGCAATAAATTTTAATAACTTATGAAGAAAATTAGCTATTAGCAGTTTTTAAAAATCATCTGGTTCAACTGATATTCTCATTTTAATTAAAAAACATTTCAGACAATAAAAGAATTTTGGGTATTGTAATTTTCTATACAAAAGTAGTTTTTTACATCAAAAATATTAGACATGAAAGCATTTTAATCCCAATTAACTCCGTGCATAACAGCTAGTAGTGTATAAAGAAGAGGAATACTCCTTTGTTTTCAACAATAATATAGCTTTCTTCGTTGTTCCCAGTTTCTTAGCCCATGGCAGTTAACAAATATATAAAAATATACCAATAAAATGTAGTTTGAAACAAATACATTAAACTGGCTCTTACTGTATCATATTCTCCAACAACTTCTTCACCTGACCCTTGCATGGTTCCAGTCACTTTTAATTTGTGCTCTCCCGATTCAATTTTCTCCACCTGGAAATTATATTGTTATACAGAATTATACAAAATAATAATAATAATTGAGCAGTAATTAAAAGCAAGAGCTTTAAATAACCTACTGAAAAATAGAACTATTCTGTTTGTTCTATATATCAGATTTTCCTCAGGTACATTAATTTCTTCTAGCATTGTAATTTGAAACTACACCATTCCAGAGGTCAGAACAAATTATAAAGTATAAAATTATACTATTTTAAACTGCTGTTCATAAAAAAATTATAAACATTTTAGATATTAAATCAACCAGACCACAGATAAATATTTCAACCCTTTTAAAAAATGGGAATCAATAATACACATGAATACCTTGCATAAAAATTTTAAAAAAATATGATCGACTCTTCATCAAGAGAGACAAGGCAAATATGGTATAATATTTAATGCATTGACTGGCATTATATCTCACTATTAAAGAGATTATAAGGATTATGCGATGTTCAAATATGCTAAACATATTACAAACTATTTGATGCATTCTTTTATTAATCAGACATTTGGATGTGCGGTATATATACATCAAGATTGGATGTTCCGATTCTACAAATATCCATCCTACTGATTTTCACTTCTATGCCACACAGCTGCTACTAAAAATTGGGCTACATAATAAAAAAAAAATCAGTCTTTTTCTAGATTAAATACCTAACACGAAGGATAATTTAAACAAGGGTAGGATAATTTAAAGGTTCAGAGGACCGATTGATAGAAATCCATGCACTTTTTATTGCAATGTGTTCCAATACTTTAAAAGTTCAAATGAAATCCCATAACAACAGGAGTGAAAGGGGAATAAGGAATTTTGGATTGTGCTTCGGTATGAAGCAAAAAAAAAAAAAAGGGGCTACTGCCAATTATCCCACTTAGAATTTCTTTCATACAGATGAGAATTTTTTATGTACAAACAACATATTTGATCAGGGCATAATAAATTGGATATCAAATCTAAATATATAATACCACCCATATAAAATACTTCAACGTTAAATAAAAAATATTTTCAAAATCTACAATGATTGCAAGGGCTATAACAAGCTTTAGAGGCACACGAAAATATTAATCAGTCAATTAGCATCCAAGCAGATATGATATCAATATAATTTACCTCAAAAGAAAAATTTTTTCTCTGCTAAAATCAAATAATGATAATATATTAATAAAATTAGAGCATATTGAGCCATAAAAAAGATCTGGTAGTTGAAAATTTAATAGTAAAAAATATCTTCACAGCCCTCATCATTTACAAACTTTTCTGATACTCCATAAAAGTTCTTAAAATTGCTTGTATATACAGTACATCTATCCCATAATAATGCCATAGCACAAATTTTAATTTTATGAAGAGTGGGGAAAAAACTTCCTCTCTTCTACAGAATTACAGTGATGTTTTACCTTTTGGGGGACACAAGGACGAATGAATTTTATGCCTTCCGACTGCATATAACTTCCAATCCTTTCAGCCATATCTTGATCAAATCCACGCAGCAAAATGGAGCGAACCATGACTGTTACATCCAAGCCAATACCTTTTAAAAATCCGGCACATTCTAGAGCAACATATGAAGCTCCAACTACTAGAGTTTTACCAGGTGAATTTTCAAGAGAAAAAACATCATCACTGTAAAAAGATCCAGGCATAAAATAAGCATATATAAATTAAAACATTATAGAACACTGAAATCACAGATGATTTTTTAAAGATATTATTATAACAATGAAAGTTGAAAGTATATAATCAGTTCATGATCTTTCTAGATGCATAAAATGCTTTTACAGTCATACTGTTATAAAAATGTTTTAGTCAAAAATAATTGAAACCTTTTAACGCCCAGAGTCCTATTTATAGGAAAGATATATTTCACTTCAGTGGCAAAACCAAATGCATCCATCTGGTGAGAAGAAAGAGTAAAATGCCATACCAAATATTTAAGAGGCATGAGGATGCTTTGACAGCTGGAGTGTTTTCTTAAAGCCCTGTTAGTTTGGTACTTTCTGCATTCTTGCTATTTTTTTTAAACAAATCTTTCATTTTGGAGCTTAAATTTGCTATGTTTAACCATAAACAAAGAAAATAAATGAACTTGATGTATTTTTAGACTTAAATAACATCTTGCTATCTGTATACATTGACCTGCTGCAATGTATCAATGAGGTAATGTTTCAATATTATGGTGATAATTATGAACTAAACATTCCATAATGAAGTAATTTCACATATTTTTTTGTTAATACTGATGGGAATATGTGCCTGGATGTGATTGACATGATTTTTGCCACTTTTAAGTCCCATGTGGGAGTGGGAAATGCCAATTTTATTACTTTTTTCGTTTGTCTTTCACCAATTCTCCTTGGAATAGTATGATGAAAAAAAATTTGTATATGTGCTTACGTAATTGTAACATATCAGGTTGGAGCCTCTGGCATTTTGATATCCTTTCTTAACACCCTGAAGTTACACCACAATGTGTGGATTATCATAGCAGCAAATATTTCAGAGTAGTAAATGAGCAACTTAGTTCCTTTGATAAAAGGAACATATCTAACATCTTAAATACTTGTTTCCCAGAAAGCAAAACTCCTCAAAAGTGGGTTGTGAAGAACAATATTGGGATCATCAATATTTCAGAGCTATATCTTCCATACAGTTCTTAAGCACTGATAAGCAAATATTAAGAAATAAATATTTGACTTAACAAAATTAATTTTCTTTCATTAATCATAAGTGGATGCTTTGCTTTCTTATTTTCCTGTCTCTGGCACCATAAGAATTTTTTTCTTCTCAAAAAGTCTAATATATCTAAATTTTATATATCTGTACAATAATGAAGTTCAACAAAACCTGCATTAAACTATGCAAAATTCTCAGGACTAACTTTAAATGAATAACCCGATCTCACAAAAAGCAATAAATAATTCTTTGATAAAAAGATAATAATAATAGGGAAACCGATTTAATTTTTCAATTTCTATAGTAAAACTAAACACTAGCAAGATATTTAAATTAAAAGCATCTGTAAATGTAATCTTTATACTGATTTTTTATAATACAACAAAGAAATACTTAAATCTCTATTAATTACCTTGTAATACCATATTCTTTAGCCCCTTCAATATCTGGATATCTAGGACGTTCTCCAGTGGCTATGATAAAGTGTTTAGAGGACATCAATGTTTCCTTGCCTTTCTTATCCACTGCCTTAAACAGGATTGAAATTAACTTCAACACATAAAATATAGCAAGCACTCTTGTTCAATTAAATAAAAATTCATGCATAATTTTCCTAATAAAAGTATTCAAAATTTATAAAAATTACAATTAATATAGATTAAGGGCCAGTAAATACAGAATGAAATATACCATACTACTTCCATGTTTCCAGAAAAAGTTAAATAATAAAGTTCTTAAGTGTGCATAAAAGTTAAAAGTGAGGGATAAAGATTAGAATGAAAACACGAAATTTTTAATCGATTTTTTTTTTCTTAGAATCTTTAAAGCAGAAGTTTTATATAGTTCATTTTAAAATGAAATGTCTGATATTATTTCAAAATACTTGCCAAATTTTAAAAAATAATAAGATGCATAAAATTAATTAGTATATGATTTGGAATATCAGATTCAGAATAATCTCAGAATTGCATGTCTACTTTTGTAACTATGTACAAAGGCAAATGAATTTATAGAAAATTTACCCAGATATAACAAAAATATTTTTAGTTTAATAATCAATCGAACACAGATGAAAAGATTTTTGAAAATGCAAGAAAAAATTAATTTAGCGTTTTATTGCAAAATATGCTATTCAGACTTTTCTCTTGTCTAATTCATTTGAAAATAAAGTTTAAAATCCTAATTTAACTGATAAATATGTATTTTTTAAAACATTCTTTTCTATTAACTTTAATTTCAATTTCTACCTTAAGTAACAGGCAGTTTTGTAGTTAAAATTTTGATAACATTAATAAGTAGTCCCCCCCCCCTCCCTTCTCAGGAAGCATGAACTTCAGTGCAAAAATTGACCTTATGTGACAGTTATCTAGTAAAAGAATAAATAAAGAAGATGAAGCAGAATTCATATTTCTCATAGCTCACTAGTTCATTTACTCTTTATCCATCCATAATAATAATGAAATTCTAAATAGAATGATAGCAAGCAAATAATGATAAAATATAAAATCATAGGGTAGATTGAAGTAATTTCGATATTAGTGCTATTTATTTTAATATATTCAAGACAATATATATAATATTGTGTGGTGACAGTATTTTTTTTTATGAAATCAAGCAAAAAATTTGAATTGGGAACACTAATATCTAAAGAAAAAAATGTAAACAAATTTTAGACAAAAATTTAATCTGATTCACCATTTTTAACAGTTTGCAATGCAAAAAAAAATTGCAATCAAACACCTCCCAATTTAAGGTATGTGTATATTACATAATTCAGGAACAAACTTTTAAAAAGTTTGTTGATAAATCAAAAATGTTTTTTAAATAAATTACAATTAAGTAATGCAGGGCAATTTGAGTGCAACAATTAGTTACCTGAAAACTAACCTCAATGTTCTGTTTTAAGTAAGGAAGAAAAAATGGAAGTAAATTAAAAGGTTGCAAAGGAAGGTAATAAAAAGAAAATACAACAGCCAAGCAGTATAAACATTTCTAAAAAGATAAACTTTGAATGTGATAATCAATAAACATCAAACACTGATAACTTGTAATCAGAATGAATGTAACATCATAATAGGCCAAACCAAAACATATGAGGACGGTAAGCATTTAAAAGAATAATGGGATTGAGTCACAGCCCAAGATGCTCAGAGCAGAAATCACTACTTTGACAAATTTATAAAGCATGAAGGAGAAGGTCACCTCTATAATTTCCTCAGAAAAGATGATATTGAGTGGATAGATGAAGGAAAAATTCTGCCAAGTATTTTTTGTCCCTGATTTTAATAGAAAGTATTTTAAATGTACAGATAATTCTATTAATTTAATTTAGGCTACACAACTTTTTTCATTCATGTATTTGTTATCTGATAAATATTTTTTGAAAATTCGTACGATTTTTTTTCTTTCTTATATTACTTGCATTTATCCGTGGATGAAATAATTAGGTTATATAAAGATTTCAAACTAAGTTCAGAATGTATGCTTCATATTATACCCACTTTCCTCTGTCCCTGAGGTAATTTAGGTTTAGTTCAAGTATTGCTACGATAACAATAAAATGTTAATCTTTATAAAAGTTGATGACTACTGGAGAAAGCCAGATTTCCAGAGGTAATTAAACATATTATGGGTACTAACTAGAAAATTTTAATTTTGATAAACACCAAATTATATGTCGAAACTATCCCGACTAACTCAATTTAAATTATTTGATTTTTTATCATCTCCCCACTATGATAAAGACAAAATTCTATAAAAACCTCTTTCTTTTATGAACTTATAAATAAATTTGGTTTCAAACAGTATTAAAGAAAGACGATGCGAAACAAAAATAAGGTCTTAATATTAAAATTACACAAAAAAGTTGCTGAGTGAATGGAAGAGAAGTTTAATAACAAGAAGCATTTAATAATATATTTACCTTAATTTTATGGTCTTCCACAAATTGACCATAGGCATTAATATATTTCACTTCTTTTGTCCTCAGCTGAACTTTATAATTCCAGTTTAAGGAGCCAATGTAATTCTGAACATTTTCACGCATAACAGCCCAGTTATGCTCCACTATAAAAAAAAAATTAAACTATTTAAAACTTGAAACAGTAATATTTAAAAAAAAACATTTCAGATACACAAACTTTTAGAAATAAAAGAAAGTCAAATTTTTGTTTATGGCATTAATGAAAGTTCCAAAGTAATTAAAATAAAGCGTTTATTGCAGATGCCGATACAGAAAAAAAAAAAACTTTCAGAACAGAGAATTATCCACTGTTCTACCACCAGGAGAAAAACCCCGAACAGGATTGCCTCAAATAGACATGTCAAAGAAAGGAGGGATATGGAAATAAAATCAACCACAACATTTGGCAAACTAAGCACACTTCCATAGAGCAAGGAATTCGTTTTTGAATGAAGTACAAAGAGAAATTAAACTTCCGCCGGTTCTATATACGCCAAATGAAATAAAGCCCTTTCATTCACCCCCAAAATGCAGTGGAATATCCAGTTTCTATAACAACCGCCACCGGTATGTCTGGCATCTAGGGATTTTCTCGTGGAGGTTGGACAGAACTTTCAAGCAAGATGGGTTTAAAACAATAAATTTAAATCATACCTTTATCTTCATAACTCCAGCCATAACTCTGGGCATCTTTGATAGATTGACCTTTAAAAAATTATGTTTCAAAGCTTTTAAATAATTTACAAATTACTAGGTAAATACAATTGAACATATCAAGAAATTATTAAACAGTGCACATAAATTTTATGTATAAATTACCATGAAATGTATTTGGATAAGATACTTATAATTCAAGAATGAAAAATATTTTAATTCCATTAATAAGGGACATTTTAAAAAATGTAAAAAAAACTGACAATACTCTGTAGTCTACTCAATTCATGCTTTTAAACAACAGTCACTTCACACTTTTCATACAATAATATAAATGAAAGAGATCAATAACAGAATAATGATTTAATGATATTATCACTGTTTATAAGCAATGTGCTGGATAAAAATTACTTCTGTATAATCATAAAAGAATGAACAAATCAATAATCCATAGCAGATCATAAACAAAGTAGACTTGTTAAACTATTATTTTAACTTCAAAGAACAATTTTAACAGACCTCGCATAAAGGGGGAAAAAACAACTAAGGATTGCTCTTAATCACAATTTTTAAAGATTTGCCCTTTTCTTTTCTTATATGTGCATCATTTACACAAGTCTCGGCCTTTATCAGCATTCACAAAATTTCAATTGTCAACCTTTCTTTTAACAAAAACTACAATTAAATGTCATCTGCTATTATCAGTATTTTTGAAGGCATTATGGATGGACTTCTGTTTGCCTAAAATCATTGAAAAAATCTGAACATTACATGAAACAGAACAATTAAAACAGAATCAAACACTATCCTGAAATGGAATTAAAAAAAGAAAAACCTTGCACATAAATCATTTTTAATGACTTCAAGGAACGCTTAAACCAAAATCAAACATGTTTTGGTGTGACTGTGTAACAAATTTAGAGACAAAATGTCAAACGGAGTTTAAAAAAAAGGATCTCGCTTCATTCATTAATTAAATAGAAAATGCAACATTTAATTAAATTTCACTTAAAAAAACTGCTTGTAAATTATAATGTCTACAAAACTGTGTCCCATATGCGAAAGCATATTTTTGTACAAATGATTAAATTGCATACAACTTACTTTAACAACTACACCACTGGAAATACAAACTGAATAGTGTGAACTTAAATAAACATTTAAACACTTAACAAAGGAATGCATTTTTTTTTTCAAAAATACTAACCTAAGATAGCTGCTTGGTGCATCAGTTTTTTTGGAATGCAACCAACATTTACGCAAGTACCACCAAGACCTAAAAAATATTGCATTTCATTATTTATGGAAGAAAGAGCCGCAACTTAAACCACATTAAAATAAACAAATAAAACCAATTTTTACCCCAAGTTGTGCCGATTGGAGTAGGAGTAACAAAATCGAGAACTGCTACTTTTTTCCCAAGTCTGGCAGCTTCCTATAAAAGAAGTAAGTACATCAGACCATTATGTGGACAGAATGCCACCTCATGTCCCCGTGTCTGATGCCATGACAGCAACTGAACTGGTTGGATGGACCAATTATGTGGGCAATTTTACAAAAAAATGCATACAACATTTTATCAAGTTTATATTGTAAGTTGATGTACTAAGTAAAATATAAAAATCAGGGATGAGATTGGCAAAAAAGCAAAAAGACTGAAATCATACGCGAGCAAAAAATCTGTACCATAATTTATACGCGAAAGAAGTAAAACATCAAAACATGCAACATGATGAAAATATTACACTATAATAATTAATAACTTTATTATTTATAATTCAGTACGTATAAATAAGAAAAATAATATTAAATTATTATTAAATCATTCACATTAAAAGTTAACAAACAAGCTTAACACATCATCAAGGGCATCAGAAAATACAAAATTAGACATTAAAATATATCTACCACATGTACATCACTGAGATGCAACATTCACCCAACAGAAATCAGAGAAGAATTATATTTAATAGCCTTTTGATAAAAGTTAGCTCAAAAAATAAATAAAAATAAGGAAAAATAATTTCTTTTGCTTCATGCAATTTGTGTAAAGTGTATTAGCTCTTTATAAATTATAATAATGTATCATATACTGAATTCTGTTTTATTTCTTTTATTTTTATACTTTTTTGCAAAAGTAACAGCACAATGATTTTGCACCTTATAAAGTCAGAGGGGTTGAGAAATTGTACAGTTACAATGACAGGTTCATATAGAATTACTGTTATTTAAAACCCTTTGAAACATTTCCTTAATTGTTAAATAAGTGGTTTTCTTTCGTTTTTTATATTTCTGTGGCTTTTGTTGGTAACAGATTTGGAGGGCTCCTATCTTTGACAGATTTTTCTTCACTAAAGGATATGTTTGCATCCACTGCAAGTTTATTTTCAGTAGAGGCTAAAGTTTTTGCACAGTCTTCATTAGTATCTCTTTGTTTAATTACTGGCATAGCTGTCGGGACTACATTATCTCTAGAATGAGTAGGTAAATCATCGATTTTATTTTTTATTTTGAGAAGATTTTTTTATGTCTTATTCTCTGCTTTTTTACTGCATTTGCACACAGTTTTTTAGCTGCCTCTTTTGACAGGAGTTTTTTTATGTAGTTTATTTATTTGTTTTTGTTTATTATTATTTTTTTTATTTATTTATTTCTTCATTTTGGTACGCCATACAAGATGACCTTAAGTTTTCAACTAATTTTTTTTTCAAAATGTTCATGCAAAAAAATCTTTTTTTTGCAAAATATACCACAGAGGTTTTGTTTTCTGCAAAAAGGTGGTACTTAATACTTTGAATGGCACTGAATGTTGGAATGTTCATCCTTGTAGAGCTTGCAGATATAATGTTGATTCGTCAGTAGAAGATGAATCAGCTAGTTTCCTAGCCGGTGGAGTTAAGCCGCACTATTGAGCATATTGTCCCAGAATTTTCTTTCGAAAACGTAAGATAGGAAAGTTTCTTTTCTTTGTGCAAAAGCGGAATTTTCAGAAGAAAAAGCAAATTTTTGCAGGGGGAAAAATCGGAAATTCGGGGGGAAAAAACGGAATTTTGAGATTTTTTTTTTTTTAAAAAAACGGAATTTCTCCAAAATAACAAAAAAAGCAGAACTTCGCGAAAAAGCGGAAGAATCTCATCCCTGAAAAATATTTTCAATTTGGAATGATTCTTTATTATGACTAAAAGTTATATTACTTTTTATGTTAATTACTTCTTACATTCAAGTTAAATTGCTTCTTTTTCATTCTTACTTAAAAGTTAAGTTACTTCTTTAAAAAACAAATCCTGATGAATTCTACTAGGACAGTTAATGGATGAAATACATCACTATTAGAATCTTATACAAGGAAAGAACAAAATAACATTTTCTATATTTGGGATGAAATTTTTCAGAACATTTTTCACATATTTAAACATCCAAAAGCTGATTTTAGTGAAATTTTAGAAATGTGCAATGATGATATTTATAATTCTGGCTGTTAATTATATGTTAGACTTCAAATTATTATATGGTTAATGAATATTAATAATGCATGGTTTTACTCTATCATAAACAAAGTGTAAAAACTCTTCAAATGATATATTCTTTTATCCTTCAAAACTATCAGTTTGATATTATTAATTTATTTAACAGCGCTCATCATGGAGAAATAGAAGATAATAGAAAAAATAAATTTTCTCCCAATGACATCTGTTTTATTTAACCCATATTACTAAGCTATTTCCATCACAATATTAGTTACCAAAGAATCTTGCTAACCTATTCCTGCACACTTTTACTTTTACAATTATGTCTAGAAACATTTTTTTAAAAAATTGTTTGCCATAGGAAATTAAGCTGCAGAAAGTGAAAATTACCACATTTTTCCATAAAAACTAGACAGCTCTCTTGGCTGTAATTTGTTTATCATGATCTTTTTCTATCCACAAAACAAATGAATGACAATTGTTGTGATGGCTAAAACAGGCATTTATTTTACAAATTCACAAAACTAGTTCTACAAACATAAGATGGTTACAGCTGTAGGAAGTTTCACTGTGATTTGGTTATACATATATGCTCATAGTAATGTCCAAAAAAAGCTTCCACTAATTTATAGCTGGTTCTATCAAGAAGCAAACCTTTCAATTGAATGATACATAGAAAATGTATAAAAATGGTGGTACAAAAAATGAAAAACATAAAATGTTCAAGCCAGTGGCAACTCGTCCATTAGAGCTGCATTTGCTCCAAAATTATTTTAAATCTTAAATTTTCGTTTTTATTCTAATTGGCTTACTTTTTCACTTTAAGAGTTGAATGATCAACAAAAATGGCAAAGAAAGTAATAAAAAAACGTAAAAGGAAGATCGAAAATCAATCGAGAATTAAGAGAGAGAGCAGAGAGTTTTGCCCCTCCTAAAGATCTAAATTCCCACATTGAGCAATGCGGAAAGCACTCAGTCACGAAAAAAAGGAACTATTTCTCTGCTTAAAATTATATGCACTTGAGCTCGTTTGGCACAATTTCCTCATTTGGCTTTTTTCACTTTTTCTCAGTCGTCCAGCAATTAAGTAGTTTTTAAAATCAGATTCTTGGGGAGTTGTAATTTTTTACTCCTTTATGTTTCTTTGGATGCTGATTACAAATCTGAGGTTTGCCACCAAAAATTTGTTGGAATTTTAGTTATAGCCCAAAAACATGAAAAATTTTTCCCCAGTTTTTTGCTTATAAGTAAAAAACTATCAATTTTTAGTACATCATTATATACCAAAATAATCAGCTAAAAATTTCCTACAACTTGATACATACAACTTTTGAAGAATTGCTTGTTTCTGAGCTGACGAGCTGTCACTGGTTCAAGCTGATACAACCGTCAATTGATTACTCAAGTTTATATGTTGCAACTTTTTCAAGATAAGTTAAATCCTACACAAAATCAACTTGCAAGTTATATAATACTATGTTCAAAAAGTTCTGGAACTTTTTGAATATTTTCAAACATAAATGAATTATGCCATTTCTTGCAGAGGAAACAAAGAGTATAATGTGACCAACAAGTCAGAACAGGTTTCATCAAGATTAAATGTGTACAGCTCATGAATAGAGACATTCAAACCTTCCTGTCATGGACGATCCATCAATATAAAGCGACAGACAGCCAAACGTCAAAGCGAATTTTGTTTTTATCCTTTCAGAATTCTATTAATTTTTTTTAAATGATAAGACTTTCCTGAAGGAAAGTCTTTTTTTAAGGGGGGGGGGGTGATGTGGGTTTTTTTTTTAATAAAAAGGCTTTCCTGAATAAAAGCATCACATCCGAAAACTATCTACAGAAAAAAAAAAAGGAAATGAGAAAATGGATGATCATCCAGGGAACCAGCTCAAATTGAAAATTAAAAGTTTTAGCAGTTGTGTTTTATTCTATTTTTCATTAATGCAATTTTGTTTTAACACACATTAATAAAAATTATATCTTCTCTGCGTTCCAATGTCTTAATTTTTTTCATTTCCTAAAAATATGCGATAGTTTTGTGAAAGAGGATCATTAGTAGGCAGCCATTGGAATTTGATATTATACTTTGACCTGCCCCTCCCCGGCATGTCTAGATTTCAACCAAAATAATTATGGTAACCCTAGCTATAACTGATAGTTGTTTACATATTGAGAAAAATTAGACAGCTATAGCCATTATGTGCAAAAATGGGTTAAATAATAAAATTTCCTTTTGAAAACTTATTTGTAGTACAGAACATCCAATATTTTGAAAAGGAACCTGTGCATTAGGGTGGGCCGAAAAAGTCGAAGTTTCTTAGATCTTTTTGCGGTAGTGTGGAAAAGTTGCGAACTCCCATCATTAAGAAGTGTGCAAAATCTTATAACTCTGAATTGATATCTTCTGTCACCTCAATGGGTAGAAAGTTGTGAAAATTGGATTAAAAATGGTCAAAATTCAAAAATTAATAAAAAAACATGTTTTTGTTGTTATTAACACCATCTTAATATCTTCTGCCGCCAACGGAGCTGAATTTTGAAAATTTAAGGCGAATTTTTAAATAAATACATGCTTTACTTATATCATTATAATGTGAATAGAAACTTGATTCAACCTTTGAAACATACCAAATTACAAAAGCACTATTTTTTGTAATCTTTTTTGGACTCAAATTGTGTCATTTGTTTTCTGGATTCTAAAGTAGCTCTGATAAATCCATCCCTGTTCTATGGTCCAACTCTTTTTCTGGAGGCTTCAGTGACGAGTTTCACATTTCGCTCAACTGCTTGTGTGTGTGAAGGAAATTTAATAAAGTTCCAGCCGTCCATTGGCACATCGTCCTGTATCATTTTCAGAAGTTCATGAGAACTGATATGTCTGAGAACTGTAGGTGGTGTGACATTACAAGCTTGCCAGTCAATGAGATCAATGTTGTATGTAGCTCGAAAGTTAACAGAAGGAATAACGAATCTATGAACACAATTTCCTTCTGGTCCAATTTCAGCATTTATGAATATGTAACCAATGTGCTATTGGATGATTTTAGCAACCTGAGTTCTCTGGGATGTGATGGTACAGTCGTGAACACTGGAGTGTTTAATGGTGTAATTCGCAGGCATGAATTTAAACTTCATCGACCAACCCAATGGATTATCTGCTTACTTCATTTCAATGAGTTGCCATTACGACACCTATTTGAACGCAAGTCTTCTGGTCCCTCGTCTTACACCGGAGACATTGGACGAAACCTGAAAGCATGCAAGAAGCTGCCATTTGTTGCTTTTATTAGTACTGAATGTGACTTGCCAGGCATTGATCCCACCAACCTACATTGTGATCAGAAATACTTATTAGACATTTGCACAGTCATTAGGCTGGCATTGGTTCTTCAGATTTAGCGAAGCGTCAACCGGGCACGTTGAATTTGGCCTGCTGGCTAATAACTGCAAATCGAATATTGAGGCTTTATATATCAACATCAAACCCATAAAATTAGTTGATAACTTGTATGTATTCATTCTAAGAGTTTACGTACCCTCATGGTTCCGAATTAAGGTTCATCATTTCATAAAGGATGGTGCTAGACACTTGTGGCATTTCATCAGCTCATCTCGATACTTGCGTAAGAATTATCGTGATAAAATTGAACCACTTATTTCTCGCAACGCTTGCTTTGCAACTCCAGAAAACATGCTTTTGGCTATGTTAACTGATGAGTGATGCCATATTCGAACCATTACAGTTTGGCAAATGATCAAGGCAAGGGTTATTGGCCGAGATGGTAATTGTGTTCGTAGATTTGTTACTCCTGCTGTTAACTTTCGAGCTACAGACAACATAGATCTCATTGACTGGCAAGCTTGTAATGTCACACTGCCTACAGTTCTCAGACATATCAGTTCTCATGAACTTCTGAAGATGATACAGGACGATGTGCCAATGGACAGCTGGGACTTTATTAAATTTCCTTCACACACGCAAGCAGTTGAGCGAAATGTGAAACTCATCACTGAAGCCTCCAGAAAAAGAATTGGACCGTAGAACAGGGATGGATTTATCAGAGCTACACTAGAATCCAGAAAACAAATGACACAATTTGAGTCCAAAAAAGATTACAAAAAATAGTGCTTTTGTAATTTTGCATGTTTCAAAGGTTGAATCAAGTGTCTATTCACATTATAATGATATAAGTAAAACATGTATTTAAAAATTCACCTTAAATTTGCAAAATTCAGCTCCGTTGAGGTGGCAGAAGATATTAACCTATAACTCTAAAATTTTATAAAGGTATTGTTGTTAATAAATAGTAACTTTTAAGCACTACCACAAACCGAACAACAAAAACATGATTTTTTATAAATTTTTTACCATTTTTAGTCCAATTTTCACAACTTTCTGCCCATTGAGGCGACAGAAGATATCAATTCAGAGTTATAAGATTTTGCACACTTCTTAACGTGGTCGTCTAAAAGTTTTTTACGTCGACTTCCAACACTAGATGTCGCTGATCGCAACTCGGCGAAAGCGATTTGCCTACGTATCTTGTTACCCTGCATTGCCTTCTCAGAGTTGAAAAAACGTTGTGCGCATGCGCTCTGACTGAATCTTGGGAAATTTTCTCTGTACATAACGTTGACGATATCATCAGAGCGCATGCGTATTACTATGTAGTTGTAATCGTATATGAGTAATTTCGTTTACTCGTGAATAGGAAAGAGGGGTGGGTGAATAAGCTCCTCTTACAAACCGTTAAACGTGTTTCCTTATCGCAAACAAAATGATAGTAGGATGCTTTACGGCAGGTTCGGCTACTTTTTTCCGTAAAAAGCCATTTTTAGAATTATATTTATCAAAATAAAAATTTGAGACCGGAAGTCTGCAACTCGAACTGTGAAATATGCATTTTGAAAATTGAGTCTAAAATAATTTTTTTTCTTTGCTAAAATTTATTTAATTTTCCCTTTTTTAAGTTAACAAAATACACTGCAATTCAATTATCTATTTTGAATTTTACAATAGCCGTAATTATAATCATAAGATATAATTATTAAAGTAAAAATAAGTGATTTAAAACGTTTTTACATATAAATTATCATTTTTCTTTCGTCAGGCAGTATGCTTGGACTTCAAATATTTTGTATGCTTAATTTGTATGAACAATAAAATTAAAATATATACTTAACAAAAAAGAATAATATCAAGTTTCTAATGAGATTTTGTTGCTGAATTGAAGTTTTCATGACACCATGTGAAGATTTTTTTATCGTAGTTAAATTTAATTTAATTTTTTTATACATATATTATTTACTAACATAAAAAGAGTCGCAATTATGCCTTGAAAGAACCATGCTTTACAGAAAATACTTTAAAGAAAATTGGAAGTTCAAATCAATCCACATGTTGCCGGAATATAGAATGCAGAAAACTGGAAGGCACGCACGTTTCCTAGGCATTCTATTGAAACCCATATGACAAAGCGGCAGGCAAAGTATGAAAGAAATCGTCCATTCAATTTTATAAGAAATAAAATTAAGTGCAAATCAAAATAAAATTATTTCCTTCCTTGATGTAACATGTAGGTTCACATTTTATTTTGTTTTTTTTTACTAAAAAAAGACAAAAACTTCAATATGTGTAACTTTCAATTTACTTTACGTATTTTGAATAAAAGATTTTTTACGGCATTTTTATTTTTTCAAAATAACATTTGCATTTTTGAGGAATGCACGTCTTGTAAATAATAGAGCCTTATGATCTTTTTCTTACTTTGCCTAAACAGCATTTGTCATTCTATAGAATGGCTAGGTATTATATACAATGCCTATGGAAAGTATATAATAAATATCATATTTCATTCTTTGCCTAAAAATGACCGGCATTCTATAGAATGCCGGCGTTTCATACATTGTCAATAAAATCTATAAGAAATAGAAGAGTGTCGTTTTCACACACATTCTGGATTAGCATTCATAATATATATAAAGAAACCCAATTCCACTGAAGATCCGTCGTGTATGGGGCCTGTTGCACGCTAAATCATACGTAGTGGTCAAACATCCTCCTGTTGGTGTGGCGTGGAAGTTTGGAGAGGGGGTACCAGCTCAGGTGTCGTTCTCGTCATCTGACCGTGGTTCAAAATTACGAGGTCCGTCCCAAAATAGCCCTCGTGTTGCTTCAAAACGGGACGTTAATATAACTAAACTAAACCTATCGAATTAAATATGATGCATAGATGATAGGCCAGGAAGGAGAGACGTGAATAATCTCTGATAAGTTAGAACCATGACTGTCTAAAATACAAAATATTATTGTTTCATTTTTTTCCATCTAAAACGTATTTCTGTTCTGCATACTTCTCAAAATCTTGTAATATAAATGAGAGTAAAAAAAAAAAGGCTTAAACATGCAACAATATTTAACTCTGACAAAAAAAAATTAATTTACGACATAAAAGCAAATTAAATTCCAAATAATTTTAATGATGCCTTTTCATTCAATTGAATTCCTTGAAAGTACAACCCGAAGCTGATAATTTTATTTTCATGGGATTCGCTAACAACGTGACACATATCTGAATTGATATCATTAAATATTATCATAATGAAATAAGCAGAAACAGTTAAGAAACATATTTCAATTATATAATTAAATTCAAAATTATAAAAGAAAATTACGAACTGTTTTACTGCTACAATTTTCAGTAAAAGCATTTATAAAAAATTAAAATTAATATCCTTATTCCATTCCTTACTTGCAAGCCAACTTTTTTACTGTTTCGTTTACGAAGTGTATAAGGAGAAAGTCTTGCAATCGTCAAAAAATTCGAACTCGAGATGTTGACGAATCTCCACGTTTTAGACCTCCCCGAGTCCGAAAAATACAATTTTGGTATCATGTCTGTTTGTGAACACGATAACTCAAAAACGGTTAGACCGAGAGGGATGAAATTTGGTATTTGATCTTTACACACAATTTGTAGGTTTCTATTCAAATTTTGTACAAATCCGTTCGCGGGAAGTCTGTCTGTCCGTGTTCATGTGAATACGATAAGTCTAAAACTAAAATAGCTAGATGGATGAAATTTGGTATACAGTTTTATCAACAGAAATGTAGGTCCGTAGCAAATTTTGGATCAAACCAGTCACAGGGTTGACTGCTTTGACTTTACGTTATTTATGCACCTTCTTAATTTCATTTTCATTAATGCTTGTGATCAATGAAATTTTATTTTCTGTCGGTCAAATTAACAATAAAAAATGCCAATGTTATGGTTTTAAGAAAATGGAGTGAGTTCTTGCTTTCGACACTCTCTTATAATTACACATTTATAATGTGGGATCAAATATAATTTGTTTATGTGTTATGAACACAAGCGTGTGTGTTGTTGGTATGGATTAGAAATTTGAAGAGTGAGGTGACTGCTCAAGTGTCATCTCGTCACCGTTCAAAATTTCGAAGTCCCTGCCAAAATTGCCCTCCTCTAGCTACAAATCGGAACATTAATATAACATTATACAACACTACTTTAGCATATTGTAAATAAGGAAATTGGGACGCTCTAGGCAACGAAAATCGTCGAAAGTTGATTTTTCCCCCTAGTAAATATAATATTTGATGTAAAAATTCTGCATTTATAGGCAGAAAGAGCTGTTTTAATTACATAATAGCCTAAAAAATATTTATTTCTTAAGTTTTTTTTTAATAGCAAATCGAAAACGTGTTATGATGTGATAATTGAGAAACTCATAACCACAAATCGTTACGGTATAAGAAGAAAGAATTATGAATAAAATCACTCCAAAATTAACGTAGTATGTGAATAAGTGTTCGATAATTACAGGGAATTTATTTGCATTTTATTTTAAAATACAAATTTACAAAAGTATTGAATGCCATGTAACTTGAAAATCTGAAAAATAATAATTTTTTTCATTAAAAAGAAAAAAAGTCTCATAAATATAAACTACTGCCCGGAAATCAATGAAATTCTAATAAACCAGATGAATAATTCTTGTAAATATTAGATGTAGTATAAAATTTTATAGGAATACAATTAAAAAATTTTGTGTATGCATTTCGAAATTTGAAAAGAAAAAACATGTTTTGCGAAAGAGACAAAAAACTGTTTCTTATTATCATTGGAGCTCCTGTTAATTATATTTTTTTTAAAGGTTAATTTATGAAATTTTTTCAAGCTTGTACATAGTATGCATATACGTAAACTATGAGATTAATAACTCATTTTATGAAGCTGAAATTGAAAAATAGATTTTAAGAAGATGCATATGCTTCCGGTTCCCTAATAATTATTTGGTAAACAAATAGACTAAACGTCAGTGCTTGCTAGTTATAACAGAAAATAATGCTATCATGTTGCCATTCAGTGTTTACTTCCTTAACAATTCCAATATATTTTAGATTGTGTACCCGCCCTCTTAACTTAGATGATTTTTTAATAAAATTTTCGAATTTATAGTCGACTAAAATTTTTATTAATTCACATCTGAGACACGAAATATTTGTTTAATCTTCCAACAGGTTTTTTTCGACTCTATATTGATTTTTGCGTCATTGAAAAAAAAAAGTGAAAATTCTTCACTGACATAGATGATATTAAAAAATAAAATTAATGAAAATGTTAGGGCTTATCGGTGCTAATTTTTAGAAATTTTAGAAGAAAATCGATTGCAGAGATGATTTAAAATAGTCTCAAGGTGTTGAAATTTTTAAAATTCACTTTAAAGTTGAAAATTTAATGAGAAAAGGACGTTTAAAATAATGTATAAGTATGGAAAATAATAAAATAACCTGTACCAAATGGGGTCATTTACCTGGGCTGGAATTAGACATAAAAAAATCTAAAATCAGACAGATAAAGAGCAAGTAAGACTTTACAGAACGAAATCCGAAGGCTCACTTAAACTAGACTGCATGTTTAAAAACAATTTATGGCTTTAAGGGTCCCAAACGGTTCTCTACGACCCCCAAAGAAAATACCCATTTGCCGTGCTCGAAATTTTGATATATCTCGCTCTACAAACCAAAACTGCACTACTATGCGTTGGTATGAAATGGAAGTTTGGAGAATTGAGTCACAGCTCAGGTGTTCTCGTCATCTGGTCAGCATTTAAAATTACGAGGTCCTTTCAAAAACCGCCCTCTTGTAGCTTAAAAATTTGACTTTAATCTAATATAATACAACGCAATAATAGAGAGTAAACACAGACTAAGTTCGAAACTCCAACATTATTACATTCAGGGCCGTTTTAACAAATCTCAGAGCCCTGGGCTGGAGTTAATTGGCGCCCCATCAGAATCGTTACTACGAATTTGAACGCCTGAGGCCTTCAGGAAAATAAAATAAAAAATACCTACCCATAAAGAAAATACTTACCAAATAAAATAATTTGAGACCAAAAAGAGAGAGAGAAAAAAGTCACTTGCTCTCTCTGATTAACGCCTTAAAGTTCATATAATATAAATTTGAACTTTTTCATATTTAAAATTATAATCGAATAATTTCTAGTTCAGATCCCGTTGGTTTGGTGCAGAAGTTTAGAGAGGGAGGTGCCAGCTCAGGTGTTGTCCTCGTTATCTGACCGCGGTTCAAAATGACCAGGTCCATCCCAAAATAACCATCATGTTGCGTCAAAAAGGGACGTTAATATAACTAAACTAAACTAAATTCTGGTACAGAACTAAAATATTAAATAAAATCAGTGTAGTAAATTTGGCGCCTTTGGATCATTGTCGCCTCTGGGCTCTAGCCTAATAAGCCCATTGGATAAGACAGCCCTGATTACATTGATGTTCTTTTATCTTGTAATTTCGATTATTTCTTGTGAAAACTTCAGAAGCGATATTATCTAAATGATTTTCATTGATTCGAAATTTGCATGTAGTAACTTTTAATTATGGATGTAAAAGTTGGTTCAAAATTTTAAAATGTAATAAAATTTTGAGATTCTGGAAATAATGGAGTTAGAATTTTTTTTCTTCCTTTGATGTACTGTGTACTACTCCAAAGGTTAAAGCATAAATGAAATTTCAAGCCTGTAGATGAAAAATTAAAAAAGTTATCCCATGTGCGGCATCAGGACAATACCGAATATTTCAATTAAAAAAAGAAGAAAAATCACACAAATTTCACTTTAAAATGGTTGTCAAAGGGTAATAAAATATTATAGAAGCCTTTTAAATGGTGAAAAAGGATTAAAAACAAGAAATTACTTGAAAAACAAAATTCACCACCGAGCTTCATTTTGGAAAGGACGATGATTTCCTCGATTTTTTTTTGGAAAAACTAAAAAAACTAAAATGATTCCATGTCAAAACGAAAAATTCTTGCAACGATTATATTTCTAAGAAAATAGAGAATCAAATTAAAAAAACAGCATGCAGTTTCGTCAATTATTGAATTAATAGGAGCTGTTCAAAGTTGGTGTCCGGTATAACGGATACCAGGTCTGAAGAGACTTTACAGAATGAAATCCAAAGTCTCACAGAAACGAGACTCAAGTGTTCGAAAGATTCTCCCCAACTCAACCTTAACCTCCGTGAACCCTCCTTATATATAGACTGCGTATTTATATAAAACAATTTATGACTTTCAGGGTCCCAAGCGGTTCTCTACCGACCCTCAAGAAATTAAAGCCATTTGCCTACCTCGAAATCTCTATATATGTCGCGCTACAAACCGAAACTGGACCACTATTCGTTGGTGTGGAGTGGAAGTTTGGAAAATGGCGTGACAACTCATTTGTTCTGGTCATTGGTCAACATTCAAAATTACGAGGTATGCTCCAAAACTGCCTTCGTATAGCTTAAAACCTTGATGATAATCTAATATAAAACAACGCTGTAACAAAGAGTAGACAAAGAGTAAATTGGAAATCTAGCATTGACGTTCCTTTATCTTGAAATTTCAACTATTTCTAGAGTCAATGCTTGTTAGTTATAGCAGAAAATAATATCCTCACGTTAGTGTGGAGTGGGAGTTTGGAGAATGGTACATTTAAAATGGAAAGATTAAAATTACGAAATCCGTTCCAAAACCGCCCTCGTGTAGCTTAAAAATGGACGTCAATCTTATATGAAACAACAGTATAACACAGAGTAAATTAGAAACTCCAGTATTATTACACTGATAATCGTTTATCTTGTAATTTCGATTATTTATGGTGACAACTTCTGAAAATATTACCTGAACGAATTTCATCGATTCATTGATGCCAAGTTTACATGCAGCAACAAAAAGTGTAAATAATATTTCGCTACTTTTTGGCTCAAAATTTTAAAATGTAATCAAATTTTGAGATTCTAAAAGTATTGCGCTGAAATTAGATAAATTCTGAAAATAATGATATTAAACAAGTAAATATAGAATTAAAATAAGCTCGATTATGATGCTTTTCATAAATATGTCATAGGTTTCCGCTTTTCTTTATAAATATATAAATAGGGAGAGTATACTTATTCTCCTACAGTTTTGGTAGACTCATTCGAGTCCACAAAAAATAAGTAAAAATTAAATATTCGCATAATTGATGTATGTTTAATTTTTAAACACAGCACGAAATGACCCATATTAAAAATGAAATGTAAATATTTTTATTTTCTAGCAAATGAAAAAAAATTTCTAGAAATGTTTACTGTATTTAAAAATATGGAGAATTTAAAAAATTGTGTTTGATAATTTTAGTATGATTGTAACTGTTCTTTAAGTTCTATCAAATGTTTATTTGCATGGAGAAGAATTTTGTGTTTCTGTTGCTGTGTTTATTTGTAAGCACAATTCTTATTTCGATGACAAATATTTACTTTCTTTTTCTTTTGAGTTTAGTACCCAAGGGTAAAGTTATCGTTTGACACTTTCAATAAATAGCACGTTTTTTTCTTTCATTATTGTATCGCAACTTTGAAAAAGGGATGTGATTATTAGTTTCAATCAAGAAAATAATTTATATAAGTAGCCACAAATGTTAGAATAACTATCAAAAATAATCTTCTATACATTATATTTAATTAAATCTTTACATCTTGTTTAAATCAAATTTATTATTGATGATAATTACAAGAGTATAGACAGCGAGATAGATGGAGTTAACTAACGTATATAATCAGTGGCGGACTGGTTCTGAAAATAGTGGTTGCCAGGTGTCAGTGAGGGCCCACACATATCTATAATCGTAACATTAATTACATTAATAAATTATATGTATTTAATTTTTTATATTTAATTATATTAATTTAAATCTATAATATTTAATAATTATATATTTAATTTATTTTTTTATTATATATTTCATTTTTCCGCGTTTTTAAAATAAATCTCTTTTAACACCCTTTAATTTTCTATGTTTAAAATAACGAAACTATGTTTAAAGTTATTTGATTTTAAATTCCGTGAGTTAAATATTATATAAGAAACACGGACCTTGGGTACAGGGCTATTTTATTTATTTGCTTTAGAGAAAGAGTTCTTTTTTCTCTCCCATATTTCCTGGGGGCCCAAATTGTCTTCTGTTTAAGGGGGCCCACTTGCCATCGGGCAAGCTGGCAACCTCGCCAGTCCGCCACTGTATATAATAAGAGTGCTACAAAAGAAATCTGGTTAATCGCAGTGCAGCAGCAGAAACGAAAGAATCCCCTTCTCTACAGCAGAAAAAAAAAAAAAACCCTGCAATAAAACTTCTACCCGTAGGGGAACCGTTTAGCTTACTTTCGACCTTGGAAAGAAGAATGCAATTACGCGGCAGCAGGGAGGGAGGGACTCTTCACGTTCTAAAGAGACCCAATCGTTGTATTCAAAGGTTTTCCGCATAGGGTTGCCGAATTACTATACACACAGGACAAAATATCGGTTTTCAAAAAAATTAGACGTTTTTTCATTAAAAAGAATCTTTAACCGTTGAGAAACTATTATTAAAACTCTTCATGCATATTTATTTTCTTCAAAAATGAACCAAATTAGCTTTTATTACTATGAAAGAGTCCAAGAGCATATCTCACCAGCACTTTGGGCGCCATCTATCTTCACCGTTACGTACTAAAAGAAATTAACGAAATTTAATGAATATTTTGGGTTTTTTGATTTTTTAAAATTATTAAGAGCATTTTGAGAATTTTGGAGTTTCACACATTGCTTATAGTGATATGTCGGACCATTTTGACAAAATTCTAGACTTCAACAATACATATTAGCGGTACTGATATGATTTTGGTGATTTATAAGCTTTAGACGACCACCTTAATAATGGGAGTTTGCAACTTTTCCGCACTACCACAAAAAGAGCCAAGAAGCTTTGACTTTTTCGGCCCGCCCTACTGTGCATTGCATAAGTCAAGTGATAAAAAAAAATTAAAGAAGATGGCTGCTATGAACTAAAGAACAACAGATTCAAAAGAATCTAGTTAATTCATATGGTTGGATGAAAAAATTTACATGAACTCTGAAACAGATGATTAGTTTCATAATAATCAAATAAATTAGGTTCTGTTAATGAATACTAAATGGAAGAAACATCAAATTATAGAAAATTAAATTAACATTTATATCAACAGACCACAATATATATACTATTAATGAATAAGTTTTCACAATAAAAGCATTCCAAACAATCCTAAAAATTAAACCTCAAGAGTTGAGAACTGTGGTTTCTTCAAGGGAAAAAAAAATGTTGATAGTAACCCACAGTTTAATTAGTAACCTCAAATTGAGTCATATAAAGGAAAAAACCTCCAAAGGTTTTTTTTTTTTTTTTTTTTTTTACTTTTTGGCATTTCTAAGCAATAGAAGATTTAGAAAACAATCATGAATAAAATCAAAGTTCAATAGAAAATTTTTAATTAATACTTTAATCTGATTATTAATTAGATCATTGATTCCTACAATTTATGTGTTATTTTCTCTATTTTTGAATATTGATGCCAGATAAAAAATTTATAAAATGAAAATTTTACCTTTCCAAAAGGGATAGCAAGTGTGAAATGATTAACAGAATCTGAATTCTGTGGTACTTATAATAATTGCATATTTATATAATAATCAACTATGTATTTGGCATACAGCAATTTGAAATCATAAACACCATCATACAGCTAAAAGAGACAAGTATACCATAGTATTTCATTAAAATAATCCATGTTCTCATACTTCCAAAAATACTGTAGGATTGGAAAAATAAATACCAAAAAAGGTGACTGAGCAATCAGAATTAATATCTCATATTCTTACATAGATAAATTATTTTTTAAAAAACACAATTTTTCTTTGAAAGAATTATTTATCCAGGTAACTCCTAGAATCCTATTTATAGGACAGTTAAACTTCATTTCTGTGACTAAACCAAATACATTACATTATTTCTTTTTTGCTTTGTCTAGAAAGTCAATAGATATACAAACTCCTAAATAATTTTCAACAAACATATACCACCAATTAGCTAGATTTTGAAGTCAAAAAGTTGTCATTTTGAAATTTGCTTTTTCCTTTGATTTATTTTTGAGGTAATGCAAGGAATTGAAAATTAATCGTTTATTTGTGATATTTTAAAAAAAATTTTATATTTACAAAGAAGTTTTTAAAATGATTTTCTACCAATTTTTAATAATTTTTTTAAAAATTCAGCATTTAATTTTAATTTATAGCTATTTTAATCTTAATGATTTAAATATAGTTTAACTGAAATTTATTGAAATCTAGGCTTTAAATTAATTTGGGTATTGACGGGTCAATCAAATTTGGAATGAAACATGTTTAACCCTCTGGGTGGTTAGGTCTCCCTCATAAAGTGATTCGAAGCAAGTTTTTCTAGTAAAGTGGACAGTGGGGGGAAGGATAAAGGTTGCACTTCCTCGATGAAATGCAAAGAATGACAGCGATTTTACTGCTCTCAGTGAGTTCGGCAATTGGTAAAACCAGTTCAAGGGCATTTATCACCATAAAATATGTTAAAAGTTATCACCATAAAATATGTTAAAAGAAAGAAGTTTGAAATGTTCAGAAATATTTTGAGAAATAGGGAGAAAAAAAATATTGGATCACAAGAAAAAGTTTGTTAAATAGAGAATGTACTTTGCTATTTAGAGGTTATTTTACAAAGAAATTCACAAAATGTTCTTGGTCCCAAGGAAAAGTTTGCAAAATAGAGGTCCGACAATATCTGCCAATATATTTTCATCTATAACAATATTTGCAATCTTAACTCGGTAATTAACTCAAAATGAAAATACCTTTGAAGCAGCTAATCCTCCAGAGCCACCTCCAATAACAATCATGTCATAGTCATACTTCTTTTCTTCAGAAAACAGCATTTCCTGTAGTTTACCACTGCAATGTGCTGCAAATGTATCATCACAACCTCCAATGTGCTGCCCACGAATGAAAACTTGCGGAACAGTTGATCTTCCAGCTTTTGCTGCCATCGCCTTCTGCAGCTCAGGTCCATTTTCTAAATTAAAATTCAAAATGCCCTTTAGAATATACGTATTTCCTTCTGCTGACAAATATGAAAAAAAAAAAAAAACTAACAACATGATAAACAAGACAAAATGCAAAATAATAATAATAATAATTAAGATGCAAAAATATCTAACTTGTTTCTTAGATTAGACCAAATTAATTTAGAAGGTAAATTTTACACAATATGTATTAACTGATAAAATATTTTTAATTGAGAATTAGATAATTATTTAATAATCATTTGTTCTAGAGAACTTTAAAATTTTGAAACATTAAACTTAAACATTCATTTACAACATTATATATAAACATTTTAAAAAGTCTTATTATTTCTAAATGTATTCTTTTAAAAATTGGAAGTTTATTTTGCTTAAATTGTATTTCGATTATAAAGGTTAAAAAGCAATGACAAGACTAACAACTACAATTTTAACTGGTCAATTATAGAAGAAAACAAGATTACTTCATATAAATCAATCTGAATATAAAATTATATTCAATAAAAAACAAAAAAAAAATCAAACAAGTATAGAACATGTAGGAAAATAACCTATCACATCAATTTTGCAACAATGAGGAAGAAATTTAGGCATTTTTGATTGTTTGGTTACTATGACAACATTTCAAACAAGTTGCAGGTTAAAGTTAAATCAATATTTTTTTCTATTTCAGATAAGTAACACAAGTTGTCTCTGACTAAGAAACTGGTAAATAACTGCTGTGAAGAAAATTCTTTGAGATTAATAGGGAAAAGGCGCTTCTCAATTTATCTACAGAAGAAAAATTAGTAAAGAAATATATTATTATTAGTAAGAAAATTTTAATAAAAAATCACAAAAAAAGATTTTTTTTGACAAAATAGAAAATTAAAGAATCCTAATATAAACCATTTTACAAATAAGATAATATTTGAGTTTATTTTAAATAAGCAAAGTATGCATTAAAAATGCCATTCCATAAAATATGAAAATACTAGCTCAACTTACTCAGAATATTAAATGTGATACTGTATACAAAGGCAGCAATTTTTTTTCTAATACTGATCATTTCTGAGCTTTACAAAAGTTGAATATTGTTGCACTATGCTATAAAATAATACCATATGTAAAATGGGTTTATTAATCTATAAATTAATGTTTAATTTAATATTGAAACAATGGTAAGCTTTCAAAAATCAAAAATATGCAACAAGTTTAATACTCAAACTAATAACAAAATTAATTCCAACTACAAGTCATTTATAAAATGTCCCCCCCCCCATATTGCAAATTGTTTAAACAACTAAATTGTTTCTAATTTAGTATAAGTTCTTGAAAATTCTGAAATCTAATTTTAATTTTTTAAACTATTACATTCCGAGATATTTTAACTTCGTTATTTAACTTCCATTCAATTTAAAAGCTTTACATGCTGCAGAAATCTATGACATACAAGCATTCTAGAAGCCTCAAGAAAATATTTTGCCAATACTTCATATAATCAGAGATTTATATATAACTCTAATTTATAAAATTAGCTACAAAAATATTTCACTAGGTAAATTTTTGAACTCAGCAAACCTTCGCATTTTTAAAGCACAAACTTGACAATTGCAATACAATTATTATAATTATGTAGTAATCAATAGCTTTCCTTTTTTTTTCTCTCCTTCTTTTTAGTTCATTAATAAAACCACTTTACACGAGTCATACTATGGCAAGTGTGCATAAGTGTTCTGCTTCATTAAATTTATTCTTTTTGAAATGACTTTCACCTCCGAGACAAAATAATAGGTATTCATGTACAAAAAAATATGATAATCTTAAAAATCAAATATTTTTACCTAATGTATCCAATTCTAAAGCAAAGAACTGAATTCCCATAGAACTAAATAGTGCTTTAACCTATAAAAATAGTTCATAATTAAAAACATGAAATTAAAGAAATAAAAAATTATACAAATAAAATGTCTACAAAATGTAAGCTAATTTCTCATATAAAGAACATTTCAATATTCTTTATATTTTCAGTGTTTGAACAGATTTAAATTACATTCTGCAATAATTATATGTTTTAAATAAGTAAATATTCTTTGCAAGTATTGTAAATATGCACTGTTTGGTTTATATAATATATTTGGTTTAAAACTACTACTTTGTAATAATATAAAAAAGTTGAAAAACATTCAAAATTGAATAATTTTTAAATACTATACTCAACATTGGACCGATGGTCAAGTAAACTGAAGGTTAAAGTATGACACTGTGATCCAAGTTCCAGAATAACTTTTCTTGTAAACCCTACATCTATGTTACAGCATGTTACATTGAGTCATGTTCTATGTTACCGCACAGCAGAAACCCAAGATGTAATTATACTACAAATAGGTAATACTTTAAATATATAGTGGAGATAGAAATGTGTCTGCATTATATTGAATTTCATTCTAATATCAGTTTTAGATAAAGCAGTACTTACTTTGTTGCAGAATGGACAAGTAGTTTTGCTAAAAATCATTACATTATTGCTATTAATGTAGTTATTAACTTCCTGTAATAAATCTGGAATAGGAGCCATGGTAAACACTTATTAGAAAACAAATATTAAAACATACTCCGAAGTGTTCACACCGTTGAAAATTATTTTCTATCCAAAGGAGAAAAAATATTACGGAGAGTTTCAATTATAAATCCATTGTTTTAGCGGAACACGATAGAAATACTTCAATTTTTTTTAAAGATTTAACGAAAAAGTGTATACTTCGCTCAACAATTAAATTGCGTTACACCATCGCACGCCTGTATTCAATTCAAACCAAAAACCGAATCTACTGTTACGGTTACATCAGTATTTCCAGGCAGCAGGTAAATCCTTATTTCCGCCATGGTGATTGGATAGTAAATAACAGAAATATTTCTGACGTAATAAATTACGTCGGACTAGCCTTTCTTTCTTTTTTTTTGGTTACCGGAACAAGGATTGACAGAATGGAAGTTGATTAACAACTAATTAAATGTGTCTAATGAAGTCTATATGAATGTATGTCTTTTCTTATTTTTCTCTTTCTTACTTTATATCAGTAGCAGTATATATCCAATACTTGACTGAACAAAACCATCATTATTCTTATAAATAAAAGTCATTGTGGGTGTGTATGTTCCACATCTCCTCCTAAACTACTGCAGCAATTTCAACCAAACTTTGCACACTTATTATTTAAGACAAGAGGAAGATTACTGTCAACTTTTCGAAGTCCGAAGGTTAATTAAACAGTCAGTTAATTAGAAATTAACCGAAACCGTTTTTGCGTATTAACTTCGGAGCAAATCATCCCCCCCCCAAAAATATATATATATATATATATATATATATATATATTCTTATACCATCTTAAAGTTTAAAATTTTATCTTTTCAATGATACCAATTTTTTATCTATGAAATGTTTCCTTCAACTTTTATTTAATAAATAAATTATTACAGCAGATGATTCTTAAATAAAGCAAATTTAATTATACTTCGCTGCTAGACAGCGGTGAGACTTTGAACAAATTTCTTTTTATTTCTATAAATATTTTTAAAAGAAATGAAAGAGCACTGTCAACTTTAAAAGGCCCAAAAGTTAATTAATTTTTTTAAATTAAAAATTAAGCAAGATTTTGCGTTTTTTTATGATATAATTCGAAAGTGTTATGTTACATTCAGGAATGCGCTAGAGTTTGCCCGACAGGGGGGAGGGCCTGCTAGGGGACGAGTGTAATGAAATTGGTCTCAAATTTTCGCCAGATTATTATTTATCAACTACAGTTTAATACCCCGTACAAGATTTTTCCCCAACGGGATGCGGATTTTTCCCCGATGGGGGGCCCTGGGCCCTCCCTGGTTACAATAACTATTTTTATACTACACTGAAGAGCCTGAAAAACTGGTACACCTGCCTAATATCGTGTAGGGCCCCCAAGCACACACAGAAGTGCCGCAACACGATGTGGCATGGACTCGACTAATGTCTGAAGGTATCTTGGAGACAATTCACACCATTCATCCTTCAGGACAGTCCACAAATCCATAGGAGTGCGAGGTGGATCTATCCTCAACAGCACGTAGCAAGGCATCCCGGATATCTTCAATAATGTTCATCTCTGGAGATTTAGGTGGCAAATGGATGTGTCTAAAGTCAGAAGAGTGTTTCTGGAGCCACTTGGTAGCAACTCTCGACGCGTGGGGTGTCGCATTGTTCTGCTGGAATTGTCCCAATCCGTCGAAATGCACAATGGACATGAACAGTAGCGGACTGGGTCTGAAAATAGTGGTTGCCAGGAGTCAATGAGGGCCCTCACATATCTACAGTCATAATATTAATTCATATATATTATTTTTTTTATTTAATTTTATATTTAATTTATTTATATTTAATTATATTAATTTAAATCTATAATATTTAATAATTATGTATTTAATTTAATTTTTTTATTATATATTTAATTTTTCAGCGTCTTTAAAATAAATCCCTTTTAACACCGCTTAATTTTCTACGTTTAAAATAACGAAATTATGATTAAAGTTATTTTATTTTAAATTCCGGAAGTTAAATATTTCGTATACGGTTTTAGCGACAAAGTATGAAGGAGAAATGCTGCCCATTAGTAGGGCATCTGTTGAAAGAACCAGGAATCTTTAAAACAAACTTCTTTGGATGATTTAGAGTTTAGTAATTTGGATTGGTAATGTTTCAGCAATTTGTAATTAAACTGGTATCATTAAAAAGATATTTTTGAATTATAAGGAATTCAAAAATCATTTTGTTGATAGCATTTTTTAAATATATTGCGAAAAAACGCCAAAATCTTGCTTAATTTTTAAGTAACTGAATTTTTAATTTACTTTTGAATTTCAAGAAGTTGACAATTATTTTCATCTTTTTTTGAAGAGCATGTGTGCCAAATTTCATAAAGATCGAGTAAAACTATAGATTTGTACAAAATACATCCTTATAATGTAAAAAACTACTTTTGTTGTATTAAAATGCAGTCCATTTTCATTGTTTCGCCAGTTTTTGTTTTATTCTTTCTCTCTTTAAGTCCAGTTTTTTTTCTTTCTTTCTTCGTTACTTCAAATAAATTTAGTTTTTGATAGATTTTCTATGTTATTGTAATAAATTTACTTTTTAGCAATGGCATACTGCATCAAAATTTATCTCAAATGCTAAAACATTTCCCATCTACTGTTTTTCTTCTTTTTTCCTTTGCACAACTAATTTCTTTCTCAGTTTTTAGTAGCAATTAATACTTTTAACATAACAAAAATTAAATAAGTTGTCGAATTTAAAGTTTGTTAATATAAACAAATTAAGACAATTAATAAGATGGACGAGTCGGTTGGTAGCCGAATGCGACTAGTGTTTAATACTACAAAAGCAGTGTAAAAATAGAGAAATGATAATTTCAGCTTACCTCTCAAAAATTTTTTTTCTTCCCTTTTGCATGATACGCTACATATGTCTTTACTCTCTTACGACTACAAACAGAAATAACACTTTCCTCACCAATTATTTTCCATGAAAGACAGACCAATAAGACTGAGGACCCTTTACGCTTCTAAACGCAAACTCGCCCCCCCCCCGGGGGGGGCGGAGGAGAAGGGGAGTCGTGGGTTTTCTTCCGTCTTTCCGGGGCCTTCCGAAACAAAAAAAAACTCTTAATGAGTATTTCGGCTAGACTTTGGACAGAAGAGGTACCCTGTTCCAATACAGAACCAGAGAAGTATGACCCTGGTTCCAATAGCCCGATGATTTCTGCGATGGCTGCAACATTCTGGGGAAACATCTGTAAATGATCTGAAGGTCAAAGGAAGTGGGCAGAGAACGCAGTACAGTTCCTACGGGCAGTTGTAATTGCGTATGCGTCTTGGGTCGGTATTCGCCCGCTGCTCGGCCGGTCGAATTACGACGGCAATAAATCCCTGAAACAAATACCGAATCAAAGCTAAAACTAATTCTAAGGGTACTAGGAACGACACTGACACTTATAAAAACTACGCAGTTGAATTTAAAAATTAACATTTAATAAAAAAAAAAACATCTATAAATAACTATGGTCGATAAATCGACCTGAAAACGAACTACATTCCTTCAAGCCTACTCAAACAATACAAATGACGATAAAAACGACGAAACAATAAATACGACGCTCCCAACATAGTTCGAGATTAATTCTCATACGGTGGAGAGCGCCCTCTTGTGATGAGGCAGACCAAAGGGTTAAACTCGAATAAATATTTTCGACAATCCCCAACGAAGGGCTATTTTATTTGTTTGATTTAGAAAAGCTTACTGTAGAGAAATAGTTCTTTTTTCTCTCCCACACTTCCTGGGGGCCTAAATTGTCTTATGTTTAAGGGGGCCAGCTTGCCATCGGGCAAGCTGGCAACCTCGCCAGTCCGCCACTGGACATGAATGAGTGTAGGTGATCGGGCAGGATGCTTAAGTACCTGCCACCTGTCAGAGTCGTTTGAAACGACTCTGACAGTCTCTAGACGTTAAAGTTTTCAGTCGTCTCTAGATGACGTCTAAAGACGACTCTTAGACGTATCAGGGGTCCCATATCACGCCAACTGCGCACGTCCCATACCATCACAGAGGCTCAACCAGATTGAACAGTCCCCTGTTGACAAACAGGGTCTATAGATTAATGATGCCGTCTCCATACTCGTACACATGCATCCGTTCGAGACTCGTCAGACCAGGCAACGTGTTTCCAGTCATCAACAGTCCAATGGTAGTGTTGTCGGGCCCAGGAGAGGAGTAAAGCTTTGTGCCGTGCAGTCAGCTACGGTATAGGAGTGAGCCTTCGGCTCTGAGAGCCCATATTAATGACGGTCCGTTGAACAGTTCGCACGCTGACACTTGTAGATGCCCCATCATTGAAATCCGCGGCAATATGAGGAAGTGTTGCACGTCTCTCTCGTTTAAGGATTCGCATCTGACGTCAATGGTCCAGTTCTTTCAAGGTCTTTTTCCCGCCGCACCGATGGCGGAAATTTGATGTTTTACCGGATACCAGATATTCAAGGTACATTCGTGAAATGGTTGTACGCGAAAATCCAAATTTCATCGCTACTTTGGAGATGCTATGTCGCATCTCTCGTGCGCCGATTATAACGCCACGTTCAAAGTCACTTGAATCTTGATAACCTGCCATTGCAGCAGCAGGAACCGATCTAATACATTTGTTAGACATCTGTTGTCTTATATAGGCATTGCCGACCACATCGGGTTACGATGATTGGTTGCATATCCCCGTTATTTGCAAACGCACGCCTGTACCAGTTTTTCTGGCTCTTCAGTGTGTATTAAAGTTTAAAAAATAGCTTTTCAGCGACACAAATTTCATTTGAGTTCAAAATTGTTGCTCTCATTTCAATAATTTTTTTTAAAAAATTCAATTGTGCATAAAATTCACAATTTGTAGCCAGTGGCGGACTGGGTCTGAAAATAGTGATTGCCATGAGTCAATAGGAGCCCTATCACATCTACAATGTCATCTTACATTATAATAACAATTAATTTTATTTCTTACAAATATAATAAATAAATGAAATTAATAATATTTAATAATATAATAAATTAATTATTATATTATTATTTAATAATAATAATATTAAATAATAGTAATTATAATTGGAATAATAATACTTTAATATAATCTCTTCCTAGTATAAAAATCTGTTATATTTATTACTAATCACAGTATAAACGCATTAAACAGATAAGTAAAAAATACCAATTATAAATAGAGTTTTATGAAATAATTTTGGTGGTTGTATAGAATACTGTAATTTTGGAACTATACTGTAATTTTGAGAATTTTTTTTAACCAAACTGAAAATAAAGTGCAAATTATTTACCAATATTATTTTTTAAAAAAATTATTTCTTACTGTCAAAGATTAACAACTCAAAAAGTACAGAAGTGTATTACATGTGATCTTCTTCGTTAAGGGCAAGTCAGCAAACTTTTGAGTTCACTAGAGAGCTGTGCAAATCTATCAATAATTACTGTGCACCCACATAATCTAAAATTTCCATATAAATAGAGAGTAATAGGTTTCCAAAATCTCCTCAGACTTCGAATTTCTTAATATGGTCATGATCTTAGCTTCGAATTTTCTCTAATATCATTACATTATTTCTCACTCAAAAATGGATTTCAAACTCCTTAAAGACATAGTTCTTTTAAATTTAATTTAATATTTTCAATCCATGAAAGTCTATTAGGATACAAACCGTAACAGGAAAACAAAATTTCTGAGTAAAAGAGTAAAAAGAAACATAATGGTTCGGATTATCCGAAAGTTCGGTTTCCCGGGGTTCTACTGTATACAGAAAATAAAAGACAGATGATCCTATCTATATTCGAAAATCTAATAGGAGGAAAGTTTTACATCCAAGCCAGTAATGAGTACATGTTTCTGGTATGAATTATCATTTCTAAATGTAAATTAAAAGTAAACTTTTAATTTACATTTTGCAATCTCTCTTAAAAGTAAACTTTTAAGAGAGATTGCACAAAATTTGTAAAATACTCAAAGATCGAATTGAAAATAATTAATGAATCTATAACGTATCAAACTGCAATACTTTCAGCGAGAATTTATCTATTAATCTATGTTAAATCTGCGTTGAATCAAATCGTATGACGATGGACAGGAGGACCCCTCCACCCTCCCGAGTATCAGTTTTAAGGGGGGGGGGGGGATGATACAAAATAATAGTGCATTTATTTCACTTTCTAACGTCGAATGTAACGAGTGAGACCAAAAAGCAGTGGCCGCTCGTACATTAGAGCTGCATCCCCCTGAAATTATTTTAAAAGCTTGTATTTTCATTTTTATTCTAATTGGCTTACTTTTCCACTTTCAGAGTTCAATGATCAACGAAAATGGCAAAAAGTAATAAAATCGTAAAAGGAAGACGGAAAATCAATCAAGAATTAAGAGGGTGACAGACTAGAGCTGTTTAGAATTTTGCCCCTCCTAAGGATCAAAATTCGCGCACTGAGAAACGCGGAGCGCTCAGTCGGGAGAAAAAACAACACTTTCTCCGTTTGAAATTACATTCACTTGAGCTGCGTTTTCCATAGCTCTCGTTTGGCGCGACTTTCTCACTTAGTTTTTTTTCCCCGCTTTTTCTTAGTTGTCCAGTCATTAAGTAGTTTTCTTAAATCGAATTCTGGAGGAGTCGCAATTTTTTGCTCCTATAAGTTTTTGGAGGTGCTGATTACGAATCTGAGATTTGCCACCAAAAAATTTTATTGGAATTTTAGTTATAGCCAAAAAACATGAAAAAAATTGTTTCCCAGTTTTTTTTTTCTTATAACTCAAAAACTATAAATTTTTAGTATATCATCATTATATACTAAAATAATCAACACAAAATTTCCTACAACTTAAGTCTATACAACTTTTGCAGCACTGCTTTTACTGAGCTGACGAGCCGCCACTGCCAAACAGGCAATACAATATTCCCTGGGCACCACTTATTCTTGGTATGCCACTGCATTCTCTATCAGAACCTTTCAATCTTTTCAAACTCGCGCTGTTTTTAGGGGACACTTTTTTTCCCTCCCAAAACAGTTTGTCGTGACCCAAAGTTAGAAAACAAATACGAAAAAAAGAGCATCAACCAATTATTTAATTATTAATAAAATGAAATTTAATTTAAATGGTGACCATCTTTGAATCAAGATGGCTTTCTTAACAATTTGTGCTAACAAATGTTGCAGAATCTGAATGACACCTTCATTACTCCCCCCCCCCCCCCCAAAAAAAAAAAAAATGTTCTTAATAGTCCCAATTGAGGTCACAATCCATAGTTAAAGAAATCTTGTTTTCAAACGTTTATTTTTAGCGTGGAATGATTTACCATAGACATTGAATTAAATTAATTTAATTAGCAGAGGTGGTGCCATTGTGGGGGGGGGGACGGGGGATCAGGGCTCCCTTGTCGGGGATGCTGTGCCCCCTCGGCAGGGAAAATTTGTGTACCCCATTCAGGCAACGGAGTATTCAACTAGTAGATAAATAAAGATCTGGCGAAAATTTGAGACCAATTTCATTACACCACTCCCCTTACACAGCAGGCCGTGCCCCCCACCCCCTCCACTGCGTCGGACAGACCATCCAAAATATTAAAAGTTGCCGCTCTGAATCCTTCTGGTACAAGAGCATCTGATGGCTTTCTCTGCATGTGATGTATCTGTGATGGAAAAAAAGACCTTAACGGAAATTTTATATTATTGATCTAAAGCACCTGTCTTCACTTTCTCTAGCAACACAGGAAATGTCAAAAATATGCTCAGGATACCTTCAGTTGTTAAATTCTCCTAAATACAAGATATCTGTTAAGAAAAGGGAAAGATTTAGCAGTTTAAGAGACGTTATATCAGAAAAAATTCCTAGTTGTTAATTCCTAGTTCAATACTTCAAGTATTGAAGAGAAGCAAAGAAAAAAAAAACAAGTATTATAAAAAAAAAAATTTGTAAGTCAATTCCTACTTTGGTCAACAAAGAAAAATTTTATTTTAGAAATATTTTTCTCCCATATAAAACTAAAATTAATTAATTAAATTTAATTAATGAATTAATATTTGAAAAAACTGTATTAACATCAAGTGCCATTGCATGCGCCCCACGTTTCCTGTTTTAAATCTATACGGGGTTATAAATCTGTATGGGGCTAGAAGAAATTATTTCATACTTTTTAGTCCGTTTTAAAAACGTGGTATATTAAAATTTTTATTTTATTTAAATAATTATTTTCTACTTTTTAATCTTGTGTGTGTGAAATTTTGCAATCGATTTTAAACATCTTGCTGAGATTATGACGGAGACACGTGGCAAATTTCAGGTTTATTTCAGTTTCTCTTCACCTGATCATAAATAAAAAAGTTGTTATTTTCCTGAAAAATTAAGTTACGTGACGCAGAGACCTTCAAGATATAATAAAAAACGTACTGCGTATGCGCAAAGATATGGCTAAAACATGGGGGTGCTTCGATGATCCCATGGGCCATCCATATACTCAAGAACCAAGCCTGTAATGTTAATAGTTTTCGAGATATAATGAAAAACGTACTGCGCATGCGTCATGCAAAATACAGACAAACGGGAAAACATACAGACAAGAAAGCGAATTAACATTGCATTGTCATCTAGTTCTGAGCTATGTTTCAAGTTTCAAGTCTCCAGCTCATCGGGAAGTTAGTTTAAAATCGATTTCAAAATTTGAACAAGATATACAGTGGCTCCCAAAAGTGTTCGTACACTTACGATTTGCAATGAAATAGGGCTCTATCCATGAATTAAAATTAATATTTCGGAATAGGTATTTAATAATAAGATCTATAAACTGTTCTTAACAAAACTACATGAAATATTTTAAGAACATAGTAAAACTTTATTTTTAAGAAATCAATAATCAAAAAGTAACAAAAATTTTATCTCACAAAAGTCTTCGTACACTGAAATATTTTCGGATAAATTCATAACTTAAATTATCGTCTGTCACTTTATTTTTATTTTTGCATTGTGTGGGATTTATAAAATCGTTTGGCTTTAATTTTTGCTTGCTTACACCGTAATATTCTATTTATTATTTAAAAATGGTTCGTAGTCGTAAAGAAACAACAATAAGCATTCGAAAATTGATTATTTTTCTTCATAGTAGTGGTAAATCAGTTCGGAATGTCGCTAAATTAGTTAATTTATCCCATTCTACAGGGCAATATGTGATAAAACGCTTTAAAGAAGAAAATCGGATCGAAAACAAGGTAAGAAAAGGTCGACCGGCAATGTTAACACAACGTGATCAGAGATTTATAATTAGAAAATTTGTGAAAAATCCAAGTTTGAGTGCCTTAAAAGTTTCTGCAGTATTTAATGAAAACTTTTCTACTACAATTTCACCTGAAACTGTTCGACGAGTTCTCAGAGCAGCTGGAGTAAATGGGCGTTCTATACGTAGAAAATTTTTTGTTAGTACGAAAAAAAGAAAACTCTTGCTTTCCTTCGCAAAATCAAGTCCTTTCCTTCGCAGTTATGTATGGCGGTAGAGGTGCCCTTGTGTGGGGGTGCATGTCAGCATCAGGAATAGGTAATTTGGTATTTTTTGATGGTATAATGAATCATGCTCTTTATTTAAATATTTTAAAAGACAATTTAAAATTATCAGCCCAAAATTTGGGTATTGGAAACAATTTTTTTTTATCAAGATAACGATCCTATGCACACGGCTCTCAACGTTCGCCTCTGGTGTCTCTATAATTGCCCACAAAATTTGAAAACACCACTTCAATCGCCTAATTTAAACCCAATAGAACATATTTGGAGAGAACTGGAGGTTAGAGTACGAAAACACGACATTGAAACTAAAAGCGAACTAAAAACAGTAATGATGGAAGAATGGATGTGTGTGAACATTGATGCAGAAATTACAAAAAAAAACTAGTGAAATCTATCCCCAAACGCTTAAAAGCTGTTGTGGATGCTAAAGGATATCCTACTAAATATTGATTTAACGAAAAATTATAATATTTACTAATATGTAGAGATTTTTTTAAAGTGTACGAAGACTTTTGTGAGATAAAGTTTTTGTTACTTTTTGATTATTGATTTCTTAAAAATAAAGTTTTACTACGTTTTTAAAATATTTCATGTAGTTTTGTTAAGAATAGATTATAGATCTTATTATTAAATACCTATTCTGAAATATTAATTTTAATTCAAGAATAGAGCCCTATTTCATTGAAAATCTTAAGTGTACGAACACTTTTGGGAGCCACTGTATATATAGGGAGAGTGCGAACTAATAGTAGGAATTGAAAAAAAAGCAGACTTTAACCCTCTCGCACCGAGAGAGGCGGTCTAGAAATGTTTTCCTAGTAACGACGAAGGCCGGTCTGAGGCTGTTGGCTTCTTTTTAGGAGAGGTGAGGTTCTGAGATCGCTTAGGAGAAAAGCGCGGTAAGGGGTCCATTTATCCTTGCCCACCACAGCCCATTTCCGTGCGCCTTAAGGGGAGGTTATAGCAAGGGGTGGGGTGCTTGGGTAAATGACCACCCAGGTTGGGGGAGTCCAATTCACGTTGTTTCCTCCCAAAAAGACCCGGTTTTAAAGATGCTAGAAGAAAAAAGTCGCCTCGGGATTAAAGAGTTAAATCAGAATTGAATACCTTAATTACTTATAGTATAAATGCATCACCACGAATTCACTCTCCGTTGTTTTTCTCTTCATTTCGCTAGATAAAAGCTGCAGAGAACTAAAGCATCGTTTAATAATTTGAGGGAGGCCGCGGTGGCCTAGTAGTTAAGGTTCCAGGCTCGAAACTCGATTTCACTCAGATCCGCCGTGCATGGAGCTTGATGCACGATAAATCATACGCAGTGGCCAAACGGTCTCCCGCTGGTGTGGTGTGGAAGTTTGGAAAGGGGATGCCAGCTCAGATGCCGTCCTCGTCATCTGACCGAGGTTCAAAATTACGAGGTACGTCTCAAAATAACCCACGTGTTGCTTCAAAATGGGATATTAATATAGCTAATTTAAACTAATCCTTCCTGCTTCCAATAATTGCACGCATGCATCGAAAACATTTTTATCTTTTTTTTAAATCACAATAAATAAATTATAATAATATAATTAGAGGAGAAGAAGCTTTATTTTCTTCCTTCTGGCAAAATCAACGTGACAATACTTTATATATAGTAAAAGTTAGAAAGGAAAATATTTCAGAAGCTAAATTCTTATGTCTAGTAACATTTTTAAAATTTTTACAATATGAACCATTTACTTATAAAAAAATAATCTAAAATCGTCACGTCTTTAACCCCTTCGGGACGAGGGCCGCATATGTGCGTTTGCTCTAGATTCTCCTCAGGGCCGAGCGCCGCATCCGTGCGTTACGGCGAAATTGACTCATTGCCTCTGTGGGCCGAGTGCCGCATGTATGGGTTGGGCTTTTGGAACAAAATGTTTTCTATCAGATGGCATGTTTCTTTCAAAAGATTGCTCCGTACATTAATATTTCTTTCTCCGAGGTCAAATTGTAGTTGATCACGTGTTTGTGAATCATCGTATTAGAATTATTGGATTTTCGGGAGTATAAACAGAAACACGTGTTAGCAAGTGTAAAGAAAAGCACATGTTAAATTGCTCTTGAACTCATTTTGGATTGCTTGTTTATAATTTCTCTTCTCGCTTGGGTTGGGATCTTATGGAAGATATTCTGTCAAAGGTTTTATGCCTTTCAGTTTTATTTCTGTAGTTATGTTTAAAAGAACGCGTTATCTTTCCGAGGAGGGAATATGCAAATTTTTAAATGACCCTTCTATGGATTTTTACGATTATAATGACGAAACAATAAATCAGAATTCTTCAAGTAGTTCTCAATATTCAGATTTTCAATTAGAAGAGGATAGTACTATTATATCGGTTCCAATTCCGTCATATCAGTGAAGTACTAAAATAGAAGATTTTTCTACAAGGCTTTGAAGTGTTAATTACTAAAATTTTCTTGAAGTATTTTATAATATTAAATGTAAATATTTATTTTTTCCTATGTTTTCATATTTTGCATCAATAATCTAATGTTAATTTAGGTACTTTCAATTATAGTGAAATACACTATATTTTTATTTTTTATTATTAAAAATCAAGTATTTTAATTAAACTTTTTAATTATGAATAGAAAATTATATCTTTTACCACATATTTAAAAATGGTTTCATTTCTATGAAAAAGGGCACTTTTTATGCATTCTTATATAACGCGCTTTTTTTACGAAATTTAATGCGTGTTAGGCTCAGCGAGAGAAAATGCTTCGGCCGGTGGGCACCGTCGGCGCTTGCCTGCTTCCGTCCTGTAGGCACGCTTCCTTCAGCGAGCGTCCGACCCGAAGGGGTTAAAGCCGGGAATTCATCCACCCATTTGGTTCAAGGTTGGTTTTTCTGCCACCCATTTTAATCGAAAAATCCAGGCATGTCATCACTTAGTGTGGTGGCGTTAGCCAGCGCTGGGTGCGTCGCCGCTCTTCGATTCCCCTATTCCTTCCCCCTCGTAGATTTGCTATCCTCGTCGCAGGGTTCCAATCTAGTCAAATCGTTTGAAGTGCCGACTACCCTCCCAAAGGGTCTCACTTTACAATCGGCGCATGAACTGCCGGAATTTGGTTCGGTTGGAATTCCAGCTTTGCTATGCCAATTTCGATCGATTTTTTAAAATTGACGATTGCTTTTTCTTTCCCATGTTCTACAATTTCCATTTTGGAAACGATATGAATGGCCTGCTTTATGAAAATCGTTTCAAAATCCCGAGACTAGCACTTTTGGACGATTTTACTCCGGAAAGGGGTGACAGGCAATGATTAAGATGAGTGCACTTCCGGGGTTCTTTGTTAGGTCACGCTAAGTAAGATGTAAACATTTCCCCTCCTTTTTTCGCTTTTCCCCTATTTTGGTGACAAAAACTGCGCCTGACGCATGCGCATAGTGGAGGGTTTCGGAATCCGAAAACATACAATTATCGGCTAATTCTAAATCCTAGATATAGGGGAGTTTTCTGCTTTGTTTTGGATGTACACAGAGCTTTGAGCAGAGGATACACTTCCGGTTTTCCTTTGAAGAAGTTTTCTTTACACGAGAAATCGAGTTCAGTTTGACATTCCTTTCAGAATTTATCCAGATTGAACTTAATACTGCTGGAATTTCAAAATTTTATTGAGTTTCAAAGTTATAAGCTTTATAAATTAAATAGTTAATTTTTATTAATTAAAAACTTTTTCTCCTTATATGAAAAATATCTTCAGTGTTACCATTCCTGTAACTATAGGTATCTTTTTGCATCATTCTTTAAAAATTATTAATAACTTATGGAAAATAATTAACTTTTCAATCTAGCTATCAGTCTAAGTTCTAAAATGCCACGGGATATAAAATCGTTTGGGGCAATTGATATTCTCATTTTTATTAAAAATAAAATTTCAGACGATAAGAGGATTTTGTGTATTATACTATTTTATATGAAAGTATTTTTTACATTAAAGTATTATATATATATTCAAAAAAATAGCAATAAAAAATAAATTCTTCCACATAACCGGCGAGTATATGATAGAAAATAAATATATACAAAATTAAAAAAGATTTTGAACCCTAGCCATCGAATATGCCAGACCTTAAAGTATAAACATACAAATTCAGTGTTTATGGTGGCTTAAGAATTAAAAGGGTAAAGTTCGACTTGAAGCGTTTGCGGCCATTTGAGGACAATGCATTTTCCTATAAAAATAAATAAATGAAAAACGCTACTAAGCCAGACGTAACGGATGGTCAATGATGCTTCCATTACATTTGTTCCCATGACAACAAACGAGGAAAAACTAAAGTCCGTTCGATTGGTACCTTTGTTGCTCTACTTGTGTTTTTTTTTTCGCCGTCCAAGACCATTAAATTCGGATTTCTTCTGCAATTCTTTATGGAATGATCTAATCATTAATATGGAATCATCTTTTTGGAACGAACTATACTGTGTCTAACCTGGAATTAGGGGATAACAGCCTTTGTCGCTTCAAATCTCATAACTCTTTAATTCGAATTCAAATTAAAGTCCGTTGGAAAAAAACTGTCTTTCTCTATGCGAAATGAGGCGATGTTATAACAAGAGATGTGTGATTATGGCATTACTAATATAATAGCCCAGATCCTCCGATAAAGCTCTGACGTCACCAACAATAAAACTCACGCCATAGCACAGCGAGACGTTAAACAGCATTGTTTCATTGTTAGAGAACCTAAATTTCAGTAATTTTAAATTTAAAAGAGTAATTGTCGTTCTAATTTCAAATTTAATAGCTCTAAAATAGTGAAATAAAATTTTCTATCGATTGATATAAAATTTATCTCGCTATGATCAATAGTTCACGAGAAATTTTTATTTATATTAATCCTATATTTCAAATTAATTTCCGTTTTTTAATAGAAAGTATTAAATTACGTCAGTGGTATATCATGCGCGTGATATAGTTTGGACGCCAAATTGTATCTGAATACAATCGTGGAGATATTGTTTTCTTGCCAAGAATTAAATTAGCCACCAGTGACGTGAATCTAACATTCGTTCTCAACCGCCGCCAGTTCCCATTAATTCCAGCTTACACGATGACTTCTTGATTACTGGACACCTCGCCCCTGGTCCCGGAGACGAGTCCATTGTCAGGAGACGGAATGAGCTTACACGATGACTATCGCAATCTTTCGATCATGTTGGAATTTACCTCGATGAGCCTGTCTTTTCACATGGACAGCTCTATGTTGCACTTTCAAGGTCTAGGATTCCCAATCACGTTAAAATTTATATCTGAAGTACAAGGAAAATTATTAAACAACGAAAAATACTTCACACGGTTGTTTACCAAGAGGTTTTTTGAATAAAGAAATATTTAAATAATATGTAAATAAAAAAATATTTCCTGTTATAAAACATATGTTTATTTTATTTGTTTTCAATGTTAAACATTTCTCTCGCATATATATCTATTTAAACACGTCAAATTTGAAGAGAAATCTCTCGAATGAAGAGGCAATTTGCACCCGTCAAACCATGACGGGTGATTTTCTAGTTATACAGAATATACACATGCACAGAGAAAGAGAGTGACTCTTCTTAGAGACTTCCCAAGGTTTTTATTTGGGTGATCTGCCCGATCAAACACGAAATATTTTGGAATTGATTAAGTTGGTCAAAAAAAATACAAAAATTTCAACGGATCCTAACTAATTTCGTCATTAATGTTCAACCTTTAGGGGAAATACTATAACTTTCGAAAAGAAAAAGCTAGTAATTTAGAAAAAATGTGCAATCTTTGATTTTACAGCGCATATTTTTGAACATGCAATTTTCATAACAATCTAAAATACTTAAAAATTATTCACTACTCCATCTATATTAACAGTAGTATTTGATATAAATTAACAAAATTATAATTTAAATATTAATAGATATTAAATTAAAATTAATTTAATTAAAAAAATTTTTGCATTAAACTGAAAGGTTCATATGCAGCTATTTCAAATAAAATACAAGAAACAAAATTATTAATTCGAAATTTAAGTTGAAAAAAATAATAATAGAAGAAGTAAACAATAATAAAATGACAATAATACACTTTTTATGCGCGCTAACGCAGTAGCATTAGGTGATATCATTCTCAGAATTTTCTTAAGATTAATCAGAATTTTTAAAAAAGTATTAAGCAACATATATGATCAAATATTTAAAACACAAAATTATCCAAGACATAAAAATAAAATCTATACTAAAATTTTAAAAAATTCTTGGCTTATCCCAACTAGAGCTCATGGCTGTTAGTTCTGAACCCTTATTTTGTAGTCTTACCAGTCTACTGTAGTTAACTTAGATTTGTCATGTTTATAATGTCATTCATTCAATAGCATTCGATTTTTGTTTTGTTAGAGTGACGTCTCGATTTGAGGCTATACGAGGTCTGTTTGGGAGTAGACCTTATCATTTTAAACCTTGCACAAATGACGAAGAAGATACCTGGGATGGATTCCCTTCTCCAAATTTTCACACTCTACTAATAGGAGGATAATTGAAACCGACCAATTTAATGAGCATTAGGCGCATGTACGCGGCATATATTTTGATGAAATTGGGTCTCGAACTACGACTCCTGAGCCGAGATAAAATATAGACGGAAGAAATAAATTAATTCGACTTTTATTAAAATTCTAGCCTTGTTCTTGATTTATAACATTTCGATTGATATTTAAGTGAAAAAACTAAATGATTCGAAAGTTTGAATCAAGAGCAAAATAATAATACTCTATTAATGCAATGAGAAGAATAAAATATATTTTACATTTCAAATGTATAATTGTTCTATCTAGGTATGGGAATCGGGAAATAATTAAGCGTCAACACTGAAACAATGCTTATTTTAACGTTATTTTGTTTTAGTTCAAACATTAACATAATGCGAATTGTAGTTCAAAGTGTGAAAAAAATGAACATGTTACAGAATATGTTTTTAGAATTTATGTTGATTCGTACTAAAATTAAGTAATGTCAAAGTAGAATCACGATATTAAAAAGTATTACAGAAAATTTCATGAGTTTTTAGAATAAAATAAGATACATTTAAATATTTTCAACCTTAATATTTTTAACCCCTTCCTGACGCTACTTATTAGAAGCTTATTACTATTATTAATTTGAAATATTCATGATATTTTCGAGGGTAAGAATTAGTCAAAGATAACGCTGTTTTAAGGAAGTATCTTACATTTTTTTCCCCTTCTGTTTTCATTTCTTGTTTTAAAAAAACCAGTGCCATAACGGCGTTCCGGCGAGTTAAAAATTTATAAAGGTGTGCCGGAGCGGTGTTCCGGCTCCACTACACTCCTGGTTCTAGACAAGCTAAGCCACTGACGCTATGACAAGCTAAGCCATTTTCGAGAATATACATTTAAATATTTTCAACCTTAATATTTTTAACCCCTTCCTGACACTACTTATTAGTAGCTTATTACTATTATTAATTTGAAATATATACCGAGAAATAAAACTTTGGCAAAGTCTCTCAACCTCTACAACCGCCAATTTATTTCGTCAAGTTGCAAGCATAGCTACAGGCTATTAATGTTACGGGTGAACAGCTGGTCGCCGAAGGCGGTTAGTGTATATATATATATATATATATAATATTTTTATTAATTTAAATTCAATCCTGGTATCCTCGACGATGGCATAAAAGAAAACAGATCTTTGTTTACCTTTGATCTGCCTTTTTTTTAGCCTTGAATTTCTGAAGCAAATGCGGAAAAAGCTCTTTAAACCGATTGCGAGTAAAACAAATAAAATGAGATCGTAAGAAAAAGTAATTTTTTTATTGCATAAAACCCAATATATTTCTATAAGTCAAGAGAAAGGCTACAAAAAAAAGTGAAACAGTGAATTCAGTTATGTTAATGCCCTGTATTGCATCTACACAACAGCTATTTTGGTACGTACCTTGCAATTTTCAAATTTGGTCAAATGACGAGGGCAAGTCCTGAGCCGGCACCCCATTTCTAAATTTCCGCTCCACAACAGAGGGGGAAGAGTGTTTGCTGCTCGACGTAAGATTGAGCGTGCACCAAGCCCACATATATGAACAGATCTTTGACAAAATCGGTTTTCGAACCTTGAATTCTCCGTTTCCGAAACCAAGACCGTCAACCCCACCCAAATTTTCATGTTACATTAGCGCGAAAATGTTTGATGTCCTTTGATTTCCGAAGCGAGACTGTTCCCAGGCCACTATGACACAAGTAGTAGGTTACAGAAAAAAATAATATAAAACGTATAATTTAAGAAAGAATCGTACTTAACACGTTCGCTGCCATGACTCGCAAAAGTGCGTGATGAGAGATTCGTACTTTCTCTCTAATTAGATGACTCCTCCTGTACTATCTCTTAACTGCAACAGAGAAGGAGTCATCTAATTAGAGAGTAGGGTGTGAGTCACAGACGTGAGTCAAACGGCGTCAACGGCAGCCGACTTGTTAAAATCTTGTGTAATTTGAAAAAATTATGAGAAAAGTCAAAAGAACACGAAATAAACCAAGATAATACTAAGAATCTACACATTTTGAATACCATAAAATAGCAAAATTGAAATGAACACGTTAGTCACCACGACTCAAGTTTGAAATTCGAACCATCTATCTCAGTGTTCCCCAACCTTTTTATTGCCTCGGACCGGTAAACGTTTGATAATTTTACCGCGGCCCGCTGGGGGGGGGGGGGACGTTGATTGTTTATATTTTAGATTGTTTTGATTTAATAATTTTAATTTAATTGTATTTAAACATTAAAAAAACTTGTTTAATAATTGGTTTTTTAATATACAAATATTTAAGCATATTCAAAATAAAATACAGTTACACCAAAAAATGAATATAAAGTGATTTAACATTTTAACTCACTAGAACGCTAAATCAATGAGAACCCTGAGTTTGCTTCTTTTCAACGAGACGGTTCCATCTGGGGCTAAGAAATCGATCACAAGATTTAAAGGAAGACAGTCAAGTTGAATAAAAGCTTATAAAAATGGAAATAATTTAATGTTCCTTGGGCGGCCCGGTACCATTTGATCCACGGACCGGTACCGGTCCGCGGCCCGGGGGTTGGGGACCACTGATCTATCTAATTAGATCAGGGATTCCCAAACTTTTTTCCCCCGCGTACCCCTTGATTAGTCTTTATATTTTTGCGTACTCCCCTACATTCGTTTCCCCCCTCCAACCATCCGTCTATACAAAGAAGTTTTTATCAATAATGTTGCGGGCCTAGGTGAGCTTCAGAGTCAAATGACTGGAATTTATAGCATTTGCAGGATTTATTTGTGATTTTACATTTTATTCCATTTTAAAAATAATATTAGTTCAACGTCAAAACGGGTGAAATCAGTATTGTAATAATTTCGCATCAACTTATAAAGATAGCTAAAAATTCCACTTCCTTTTGCTTTCTTTTTTTCTTATTTTAAGGGTAGGTTTAGGTCTTGCACAACTTTCACTTTTACTTTTCACACGAACTTGGGGAAACAAAATTCTGTAACATTTTTAATCCCTTATGTTTTATGGTGGCCCCATTACCGACTCGAGTTCTGCCCCCCCCCCCCCCAACTGATCCTTCGCGTACCCCCAAGGATATGCGTACAACAGGTTGGGAACTTCTGAATTAGATGACTCCTTCTCTGCTATCTCTTAATTACAGTAGAGGAGGGGGTCATCTGATTGGATAGCATGCACGAATCGTATTTGATCGCCGTGTTAATTGTATTTGCTTCACATGGCGATTAAAGTGTTAAAGTACATAGCTGCTCAAAATTTCGAAAAAAAATTAACAATCTAATTATTGAAAACAAAATGAGAAAAAACAAGCACGCAACTAACATAATAGCGACTTTGTTAAACCAAAACTTTAAAACTAAAACTTTAAAATTCATTAGCCAAGTAAAATTCAAGAGGAAAAAAATTAGGAGTGGCATGATTATGGTTATTTGTGCTATGTTGGGAGAACGTCACTCTTTCCCGTTGTTAACGTGCGGAAAAGTGACGTCTCCTAACTCTCAACCGTACCAGAATAGATCCTCCTATCAAACATATCAATAAGTTGGTCACAAGGTAAAAGGTTTAAGAATAGCAGCCGTCAGGTCAAGAAAATATGTATCAAAATAACGGAACAGTAAATTTTCAAAATAAAAAAAAAAAATTCATGTACGAAAGGCATCTTACTTGGAGTTTTGTGTAATCCAAACAAAAAGATAATCATAAGACAAATGAAAATAGCACCACAAGGATAAAACCTGAAGTTCTCAATCTTCAACGTTTCATAAAATTAATCTTAAACCTTCAGATGCAGAGATCATAAAAACATTCGTTTTCACAGAAAGAACACGTCATACAAGTACGAGCATCGTGTTTTTTGAGTATTTTTTAAGATTATTTTAGTTAGAATCAACTAGGTTGTGAGTCTGATGGCTTGACCAAGCAAGCCTTCCAAACACAGTCTGCGGCTATGACGGGCGTCTTAAATTCTTTAGTAGAATAAACATGAAACAAATAAAGATCACTTATAATATTTCTTGTCTTTCCAAACACCTAATGGAATTATAAAATGTTCGAAAATAGAATTTTTCATATACAAAATAATTCAGGTAATTCCCAGCAGTCCGTATTAACGAACAGTTAAAATTATTTTCGTACAGGCAGAATTTACTGCACTTTTTTTTAACATTTCCGTCATCGAATGATTTTCCCTACGCAATGTAAAAACCGACTATCGCTACCATTTCATCGTACCGTAATGTCTAATTGTTTTGCCGGACGAACAGAAAGTGTATATACAAATTGAGAGGGAATCAATTTATCACAGCCGAGTGAAATAAATATCAAAAGGAAAAAAAATGCACTCTCTAAAGGTTTCAATTTATGAAATAACGTCTACAAAATCACGTGCTTAAGTAACCAATCATTATCAAATAGACAGTTGGCTTGTACATAGAAAGCGCGTATTGTGCTTCCGAAGTACTATGAGGAATTGATTATGTACGCAGCGTAGTGTTGAATTTCTTTTTTGAACATTTAAGTCTAATAGTTCTCTTAGAAATCACTATGCCGATAGTCTGTACAAAAAAACATACACCAATATGGCGACGAGGAAATAATAGACGGACAAACGGATACACTTCCAGTGGAAAATTGAAAACATTAGTCACTGCTAGTTGAAACCGTCGGAGCAGATCAGAGCCCCATTTTTATTGCAGATGCGTTGGAAAGCACCAAATGGTCATTGTGGTTAACTCTGGGCTGGACCAGAAGTGAAGAGATATGCGGTTTTTATCTTATAGAGACTAGACTGCAGGCCGGATGTAATTGAAATTAATTACCAGCTCGCATTTCTGAATAAGACGGCTCATTCTTGAAAGAATTCACTAAAAGAAGTCGATGTTTCGAAAAAAAGAAAGAATGGGTTTACGGAATTCATAAATCGAGAAAGAGTTTCTTACGTTTGAGAGAGAACATTTCTTCCAGAAGATATTTGACACTTCAATGTACCCTATGGAGAAAGACGGCAATATGTGCAAACAAAACATTCACGCACGCTCGAACGGTTTTCACCGTGAATCGAAGACGTTTGGAAAATCGACGCATTCAGCTACTCTAAGCCAGGCTTGAAAAAATAGGCTCGAGAGATGGTTTCATTGGATTTTGGATCTCGTTTAAACGAAGAATTGGTTTTGAAAAAAAACTTATCATAAATATCAATTCATCTGACCAGCGCATGAAATATTTTCCTTTTAAAACTTCGATTTCGATAGATTCAGGAAGGGAAAAAGGAGAATTCGTCAGAATTAACGAATGTTTCATGCCAGTGATCTGAAGGAGGGAGATTATCACCAATGCTGCTTTTCTCCTGATAACTTGATGGAACACAGCAGACAATACTTGCCAAAATGATTCTCTATCTTGATTGTGAATATGTTTACTCAACTGAAACTAATTCATATGAATTTTTTTGGCTGTGGGAATAATTTACCCCAATTCAATTGAAGAGGTTACCGAAAGCAAGAAAAGCACTATATTGCAAAGAAGTCTCAATCACGTCGAGCTCTTATAGATGACTTGAAATCTATGTATAACGATAGCATTTGCAGCGACACCAGAGTCTCGTATACATCGACGAAACAACTCCCCAGCTCACAAGGAATTTTGACGCGCCAGATCCTGTGTTCAGAAGAATGTTCACACAACGACATGAAGGAAAAGAACTGTGGCACGTTGACATATCCGATTTGGAGGATGACTAGCAGTGCACCGAATGCTGACTTACGTATACAGTAGATTCTCTGGAAGATCTGCAGTGACAGTGCTTTTAAGTTGTACGAGCAGCAGATAAATATGAGATCTTGTCCAAAGCTGATGCTCATCTTTTATGAAGAAAACTGTATCCCCACCAAAGCTTGTAGTTTTGTTTCTTGCCGACCAACAAAAGACGTCGATTTGAAATGTTTTGTGCAGGATTATATACTAGAGCATGACAAAAGAAGTTTTGCTCACAGAATGGAAAGATTTTATGGAATTAATCTTAAGTTAGTACTAATATATTGTACCTGAAGTTTATCCAGAGTAAGATCTCCATCCTATGTGATGTGAGTAAGTGATTAGCTTTCTGCCCCTCCCCATTATAAATTGTATTTGATTTTTTTTTACTTTTTATTATTTTCTGAATATGAAGCGAAATTTAAATAATGTCTCTTTCTTTCGAACTTATATTTAATATGCCATATCTTGCTGAGCAATACTTTTTTATGAAAATGAAACTTATAATTGAAGTAGAAATACTCATTTCACTTAATACAATTTTATGGACACTAATCTTAAATTACTCTGATTATAACAGTGAAGTTTTTACTAAAGCTGATTTTAATTTTGCAGTTATTTTTCATTTTGTTTATTTGCCTGTATGTATTTTTTTATTTTAGAGATAGATGAGATTGTTAGATACTATTCCGTTGTGCCAAATCTTACATGATTACTGTCACATTTTAGTGGCAAGACTCATGCCTTCATTCAACATCTTGGCGATTTTTTTCATTTTAACATCCAGATTGGCGGATTTGGAGCCCAGCTAATGGATAGCAATCGATTATTAAAAATTAATAATGTAATTAATTGTTCTAAAATAGCGAAATAAAGACATTTTTCGAAAATGCATAGCTTGTCTTTCATTTGTTAAATGTTGAAGCATGCAAAAAAAATTAGAAATTGTGTTAACACTTTTGAGTTTACGCAACAATAATATTTGTATTCCCGATACTATCATAATAATAATCCTAATATTTATATATTTGAGATCTTTCTGAACACGAAAGCTTGTTATTGTAGTCTTGAAATAGTTTTAAAATCCATGAAATATGATTAACCTTTCCAGCGGGCGCGCGTTTTCTTACAGATGATAAATTGTGCATCGTATTACATACTATATCGTTCTTTATAAATTTAAGTACTTATTTATAAAATCTTTGTTTACTATTAAGCTAATACACATACCGATAACTTAAATAAAAGCTGGATTTATTTTTGTAAAACACGACATATTTATGTAATACGATGCATGATATGTAAAATTTGTGCAGGCGCCCCAACTGGAAGGTTGAAGAGATTAGATTAATATCTTTTGAAGCTATTTCTCGATGTTCCATCCTATGACATTTTTGAAAATAATACACGCAGCGGCGTGGGTCACCGGTAAGCGTCACCTGAGAAAGAGATAACGAAACCAGCGGAAGTGTTCTCCTCTCTCAAACTTTCGCTGTATACTTCCCAGAAAGGTGCCGTTTCCTTCCTCGTGGCTAAAAAAAAAATTCGAACCAACTGTTACCCTGAACTAATGACTATCGGAAGGTTTTTCATTATAGTGATTGAAAAATATCTAGGTAAAGAATCAAATCAAAAGACATGAGTACCGATTTTCCGCTCTTGCCGTCTCAAGGACAAACTGACGTATCTGCTCCATAGCCTTCGCGTATTGCAGAAGATTGTTTCAGTACGAGTACGCGTGAGATGACGGATCTTCTTCAAAAGTAAATTATACAGACCGACAGACAATCAACCCTGTAACGTTCAGAAGTTATGCTTAAAAGAACATTACAGCTTTGTAATTTTAACATAATTTATTGAGAATTCTTCTGGAGTAAATATAGAGTTATATACAAATTAATAATTCTAGAATAATAACATAACAAATTGGGTCCCAAGGCAAGTGTCCATTCACTGATCAGAAAAAATACTCAGCGGGTTTCGCTGAACTGTCCAAATCGGACCTCGTTGAATGCGACCACCGCTTGGTTGTCGGGATGTCATCTCCTCTGTAGTTTCTCCGTCCAGATCTTATATCGCAACCGACAAGACAAACCCATTTGTGCTCTCACGGGAACACATCTTCAGGCACAAAGCCACCTGCTTTGAATGTTGCCTAGGGTGCAATCGGTAGATGAAAGTCGGTAATGAAAAGCAGTAAGTAAGCCTGTCAAAAAAGAGGGTCCCGGTGTTTGAAGGACCGCCAACAAGAAAGGTAAGGGGATGTGTCTATTGTGCAGATGAGTCTGGAAGTCCAGCGCCTGGGGAGCGCACACACCTGTCTTAATCAATGTCGGTGTAGGCATACGTCACAACCCTTTGACGGATTTGGCCCAAATTTTATACGGACCTACATTTATGATGATAAAACCGTGTACCAAATTTTATCCATCTAGCTATTCAAGTTTTGAGTTATACGGTTCGCATGACCGCGGACAGACAGACAGACAGACTCTCCCATTGACAGATTTTGTCCAAAATTTGAAAGAAACCTACAATTATGTGTAAAGATCCATACCAAATTTCATCCCCGTAGCTCTGATATAGCTTCGAGTTATCGTGTTCGCAGACAGACATAATCTCGAAATTGTGTTTTCGGACTCAGGGAGGTCTAAAACGTGGAGATTCGTCAAAATCTCGAGTTCGAATTTTTTGACGATTACAATATTTCTCTTTTATACTCGTATACGCGAAAGTAAAAAAAAAAGCAACTGGACTTTTATAACTCGGAACGGTGGAAATCAAGGGTGGCGACATTGAGTAAAATTGTACCAACCTTGAACGGGTATTCAACTAGTAATAATAAAGATCTGCGAAAATTGAGACCACCTATTACACCTCCTCCCCCCCGGACAAGCAAGTCGGCAGACACTAATCGCCACACCTGGGGAAAACCCGAAATTAGGAATGCAATTTGATAAGTGATTGTTGACTCGTTATTTTTTAAGAGGCTCACGAAGCCTATTAGAAGAACCGATCATGCCTGAAATAGAAAGTTCAAATGTTATCTGAAAAGTGTGGATAAAAAAATGATTTTATTAAATGTATGAATGTAGTTGGAATTAACAAACTAAGAAATAATTGATTATTATTTGATACTCCTTATGTGAAAACTTTCACAACTTTTTTATCTCTGCAAATTTTCACTGTTTTTAATCGTCTATAATGATTGAATTATATACACAAGAGGAAGAAAAGATAAAGAATTATTTTTATGCGCAGAATAATTTTATACTGCAGACTCTCAACTATTCGGTCTAATCGTAGCAGAAGGCAAACCGGATAGACTCAATTCCTACTCTTTTATACCAAAAGCAACTGTTATTCAATTTTCTGGCCTCTAGAACAATACTTTATAAATGTTTGTTATATATTGTACTCTTACATTAAAAAAAATTTATTGCAGGAAAAGAAATTCTAGAATAAAAATTTTGTAATACTTTTAAGATCAATTTTGTAAGGTCTCAGTTCAATTGCAGGAAACATAAAATTATGCACATTGTACAGTGTGAATGCATACACTCAAAAACATTAACATAACACGTAGGCTTTAATTCTTTCCAAAATTATTTAAACTTATTTTAAAGTTCATTTATAAATGACTAGCATACCTGTCTCGGCCCTCGCCCGCGATATGTAATACGGTAAAGAAAAAAAATTCTTAAAAAATATTTTGTTTTTATTATAAAAATAATATATATTATTTTTGTTTTATTATATTGTAGATAGCTAAAGGTAACAAAATTCTTATAGAGTGTAGTCATCTTAAAAAAACCTGTTCAACTAAATTCCATGTAGTTCTTCTATACACTGGTGAAGTGTCAGATGGAAAGTTCGACGTGGAACAGGGTATACCGATCATGAGAAAGTAGCATCTCCATCCAACCAACCAATTTTAAATTCTTACCTTAGTTTGTAAATCTTCCTTAACTACAAATACTTGCTGGTAACCGCAGCTGCATTTGGATTGAAGTGGTAGTCTGATGGGTTCAGAGAGATTTTCGGAGAAGACGGTACCTTCCTGTCCAGATGCCCATATTATAGTTTCATCAATTTCTACCATGTTAACACATAATATTGACCGAAGACGCCAAATGATGTGTTTTTGATATCCATGCGTTTGTCACGTATGGCGTTTTCTGATTTTTCTCATTATTATTCGCTTCTAAGAAAATAGCCGACAACTTTATTGACCGGAGACGCCTAAGGAGTTACCTTTGATACCACACACTGTTGAGTGACCAGTGAGAATCTAGATTCCGCGCCTGGGGGGGGCTGAGTAACATAAAACTTGTACTCGTCTTGATGAATGTTAAACCTCAAGGCATAAAGTAAACAAAACTTTAACTTTACAGTCTTTACCACCTGACAATAAGAATCATAAAGAACAATAATACTTTCGATAATTTAATAAAAATTACAATGAAATAACTGTCAAAAAATGTCTTCGACAGCGTCAAAGCTACAAGTACAAGTGGAATGACTACAAAAGTAGGAAAATTTTCGAGCCTGTCAAGCCAGAAAGCAATGTTGAAACGCTTTTATTATTTTTTTAAAGGGAGAAATTAAGAAAAAACAGTTGTAATGATGTTAAATAAAATCAAGCATTCTGGCTTGGCTCGGGGCTAGCCCGATACCCCCCCCCCTGGATTCGCCACTGGTGGGGACATCACATGACGTTTTTTTTAATTTCCGCAGAGTTTGCACCTAACTTGTTAACGGTCAATAATGTGTTAAATTTGAGTTCCGTCTGAAAAGCTAACCTTGACCGCAGTGGTGCGCAAACTATTTTCATTTTCGAACCCCTCCTCGATTATTGATTTAGTTTCTGTACGGTTGGTTGGGAGACGTCACTTTTCCGTTGTTAACGTGCGGAGAAAGTGATGTCTCCCAACCCAACCGGGGGGTACCAGAATAGACCCGTTCGTATAGAATTTTTTCGCGACCCCTCTAGGGGTCGCAGCCACGTTTCTTGCAGAAAAATCTTATATTTTTTATTGTCATATAACTTTCTTTGAATTTAGAGACCCACAAAAATTTTCTCATGACCCCATTGGTGGTCTCGACCCATGGTTTGCGCACCACTGGCCTATTGGTAAGGTCTAGACTTCTGGGCGGAGAGTTCCAGGTTCGGAATTCGATTCCACTGAAAATCCACCGGGTATGTCGGCCTTGGTCCCCACTTGACGTCGTGGGCAAACGCCTTCCCTTTGATGTGGTGCTTGGGATAGGGGTTGCCAGCTCGGGTGTCATCCTCGTCATCTGATCGCGGTTCAAAGTTACGAAATAATCCTAAAATAATCCTCCTGCTGCTTTAAAACGAAAAGTTAACATATTTAAATTGGAAAATAATTATCATCGTGATAAAGTTGAGCTTAAGCTTCTGAATACGTAGCTTTTCGGGATGATTTTCCCTCTTAAAGAATAAATTTCTAAAAATCATTTTTTAGGAAACACCTGTCAAATTTCTATTTCTTGGGCATCATGATTGGGACTTTCTCGATGAATCAGTCAAGTGAGCACCAATTGACATTTATTTTAGCAAGAACTGGTGCGATTAATATCATACAGCATTACTAAGGAATAAAAATCAATTTGAAGAGCATAATTTTTATCCATACTTGTAGGGCCATTTCTTGTTCCAGTGCCTTGAGAAAATACTTTATGAATTTGAAACTTTAGATTTTGTGGCATGCATTTAATCCATACTTTTAGTAACCATGTGTCTTCCGCTTCCTTCTGCTCATCTACCTGCCTTATTACAGATCTGTAATAACGCCAAAAATTTTAACTTTAAAACAAAAGCGAAAACTTTGCAAGATTCTGTCTGAGAGATTCTGTTTAAGAAGGTGTATGCCTTTTTAAAAGGGCAGAAAAGCATGAGATTAAATGCTTGAAGAAACAATGAAAATAATTTAAATACACTTAAGCTGCTTTTAAAAGAATCCAAACGCAAATATCCGTTGCCACGTTTTAAAAAAGTATTACATTGAAGCCAGTGCGATGAAATATTTCAGCGCAATGCAATGAAAGTCAAAAAAACTTATCAAAAGAAGTAAAATTCTTAAAAGACATATATCAAAAAAGGCTTACGATGTATAAATTAATGCATTAAAAAGTGTCATCAAAATTGTCCCAGCTATTACAAATTTCATGCCATTTGGCCCGTTTATTAAATATATTTAAAAGACTTTGCCCCTGACGGATTGGGTTAGAGTTTATTTACCCCTATGATATTTTTCATTTGAAATATAAAAGTATGCGTACGAAATTTCATCAATTTCGCCGAAGTCCCAAAATCATTATGCTTCTCAACTGACGTATTTGTTACGTGCATTTTGGAGACTTTACCCCACTCCACCCTGAGAGAGGGAGTTAGGGCTTATTTACCCCTACAATACTTCAAGTCGGCGAATGAGAAACAAGTGTATGAAGTTTCATCAAAATCGCCAAGCATATCAATCGCGTATTTGTTGCATGTATTTTGGAGACTTCCAACTCTGAGGGACTGGATTAGGGTTTATTTACCCCAACAGTACTTCAAGTCGGCTGAGGAGGAACGTGTGAACCAAGTTTCATCAAAATTGGTCCAGCCGTTCGGACTTTATGCTGGAACAAACATAACATACATATATACGTTGAGTTTCATATAGTATTATAGATAAGCAGTTCAAATTGAAAAAAAAATTAAAAAGATTACCATATATAATTTTTAAAAGTTAACTGCAGAAGAATTATCGTTTAGAAATTTTCATGCAAAGAATATAGTCACCTTAGTAGCGTAAATACTTTGAATACTATTGCTTTCCGTTTTGACCAGTCGAATTGTGTTTTGACATGGAATACATATAAGTATTTTTATTGTCTGAAGTTGCTGAATTGTCGGTCCAAAACATGCCACTATATCAAGCAGACAGATATCATACCGAATAAAGAAGGGGGGGGGGGGCGGGGGAAAAAGGGTTTTTTTTTTTTTTTTGCGGTCAGAAAGACCACCATTAAGAAAGGCTTAAGCAAATAAGAAAGTTAAAGGCATCAGAAAACATAAGATGAGCCGTCGAATGTTAAGATAGCTTAATTGGGTTAGGAGTTAATTAAAAAAAAACTTCAAACTTTTTACTCCTAGTAGAACCTACCCTTAAAGTTTGGCCACGTTTTTTTGAAACACCCTGTACATAGAAATACTTTTTCTTTTTTTTTAACATAGGCATTTTGAACGTACAGGACCTAGAGCTCACAAATTTGATAAGTGGTTACTTCATGGATAGTAGGTGCTCACTAAGAGTTTTTTTAAAATTTCAATTAGATTTTTAATTAATAGAACGAGCGAAGCTAAGCCTCTCTTTTAACTCGCCCCTTTGACGTTTCGTCTATTTGTAAATGTGTTTTTTACGCAGTCACGACCAAATGGGTTGTTCGATTTTCTTCAGTTTTGGTATAAATGTTCCTTGAAGCCATAAAAAGACGAAGCATATGCAAGCACTTTTATTTTTTAAATTTCGTTTCCAGATTTTGACCATTTTAATAGTTTCAACATGTTGGCGAATCAATGACGAGTGTGGCGCTATTAAAACATTTGAATCATTTTGTTAAAGAAGAGACATTTAATTATAATTTTGTTAATACTGATAAAAGCAGATATTTATATGCGATTTTGTTAATGCTGATAGTAGCAGACATTTAATTGCAGTTTTGTTAATATTGATGAAAGCAGACATTTAATTGCAATTTTGTTTATACTGATAAAAGAATTTACTTTGTTGACACTCATGAAAGCAAATATTTGTGTAAACGATTCGCACTGACGAAAAAAAAAAAAGAAAAAAAAGAGACATAGATAAGATCATAGTTCCAAGTTGAGCGTTTGTTTTTCCTCTTTGGTTTCCTGTTAGTTAGAATGTTTTTCTCTTTTCCTAAAAGAATGTTTTTCACCGATTCTATCCAAATTATTCATATTATAAGAATTTAAAGACTACCTCCACGCTCAAGCGTAAAAATTTCTACAACTGGTGTTCCAGTATATTTTTGATGCAACATTATTAACAAGTTAACGTATTTGTATTGTAATTAAAGGAAATAAAATTTGTACATAATAGATAGGTGGGTAAAATTGCGCATTGATTGGTTTAACATTTATTTATTTATTGCACAGAGTTGATTGGTTTAAGATTGTAAATGCATCTTTGTAAGATAATATATAGGTTACGGTTAAAGTGATTAATCGGTTACTATGAATAATTATTATGAGCTGGTCAATGTGAAAAATTATTTATTACTTTTAACGGTAATTATTTATAATAAGCGGTCAACCTGATATGTCGATTCATCACTTTAACCGGTTATTATTCATAATAACCAATTAATCACATTAACCGTAACTTATATATGGCGACAAAGAAGGTACCGCCTTGAGAAACAAATTAAACATTAATCAGAATTTTAATATTTTTCCTCGATAACTCCAGAGCATATTATTGCACATTAGCAATTTTTACCCCACTTAATTTTTTTTTAAATTAGCTTTTCAGTGATACCAATTTTATTTTCGTGCAATTTTTTCATTAATTCTAACAAATTTTCCAAAATTAGCTTAAACACAATTTTCTAGCCATGCTTTTCTTTTATATAACCACATGCAAAAAATAACAAGATTATGAATTTTCAATTCTGAAGATTTCAATAGCTCTCTTACGACAAAGCGTAAATAAATGTTAGGTTTTTCAATTTATTTCTAACTAATGCTTGGACATAGTTCAAAACAAGGTTTTTAAATTTTTTTTTATCATGATAACGTTTTCAGGCTGGCATTCTTTCTTAAATTGCGTGATATAAAAATTACTAAGCACAGAATGCAACGGCTGATGTAATCCAGATTAGGGATGGCAGTTATTGCGAAAATAGCAGATTTTCGGTTATTCAGTTTTTTTTTTTTCACCTGTTTAACCTGGCGGTTATAACCGCTCAAAATAACCGGTTTTGGGGGTTTTTTTAAATGAAAAACGAACTCCGTTTGTAGACAAAACTAACTGTGGCGAATACAGGGGAGGGACAATCGGGCTGCAGTCCCCCCCCCTCCCAGAGCTAAACCAAAATTCTTGATTTAATTTAAAATCACTACAACTGTTTGTTCTTAATTTTCATTAAAAAAATAGTAATAAAATCGTGACAACATTGCTTTCTGACTTGACAGGCTCGAAAATTTTCCTATTTTTCTAGTCATTCCACTTGTAGCGTTTGCGCGGTCGAAAACATTTTTTGGCCAGTTGTTTCATTGTATTTTTTATTAAATTATCGAAAGTATTATAGTGTTCTTTATTATTCTTATTGTCAGGAGAGGAAAGTCTGTAATATTAAAGTGTTTTGGTTTATATAAGCCATGAGATTTGACATTCGTCACTACGATACAAAATTTTTATGACCTCAGCCCCCGCCCCGAATCCTGGATTCGCCATCGAAAACTAATAATATTGTTTTTACTGGAAAGCAATCCATTGACCAATATTGACCTATTCATAAAGACTCTTTCAATAATCCGCCAACCAACAGACGCCTCGAGAAGGGGTTGTCGTTGACTGGCCTAAGATGATGAAATTCAAAGCTTCATAACTTGTTAAATTTTAGTCTAATCGAACCTAAAATCGAGCCTATCTTCCGATCCGGTTTTTTTACACGGTTATTGGATTTTAAAAATATAACCGGGAGAAAAAAATAACTGAAAAAACCGGTTAACAGTAACAGAAAAACGGTTTTCGGTTAAAACATGTAGGTTTTTCCCATTCCTAATCAAGATAGACGAATCTAGCCTAAATCATGATCATGCTACGATGTTACGGACGAGAGGTTCGAATCTCCTTTATTTTATTATTTTTTTTTTTACAAATCGAAAATAAATAAATATGACCAGAGGAGGGAAAAGAAACCTCACTTTGTTCCTCCTGACAGATTAGGCCGACCATTCTCTACGTGCAGTAGGGGCCGCGGTGGCCTAGTGGTAAGATTTCGGTTTCTAATCCGGAGGGCTCCAGGCCCGAAACTGGATTCCACCGAAAATCGCCATGTTTGTGTGCCAGGTGCATGGTGGGTCAAACATCCTCCCGCTGGTTTGATGCCGAAGCTTGGAGAGTGAGGTGCCAGCTCAGGTGTCGTCTTCGTCATCTGAGTGCTGTTCAGATTTACGAAGTGCATCACAAAATAGCTCTCGAGTTGCTTCAAAACGAGACGTTAATGTAACTAACTAACGTAACTAGGTTCTACGAGTAGTAATAGTCGAAAAAAAAGACTTCCTCAGAAACTAATAATTTAAAAAAAAATTAAATCTGGTTTATTTTTTTATATTCCTTTTTAATTTCAACTACTTGCTTTTAAGTAAAAATCCATCATATTTAATTCTTGTCGGAATAATTCGAGATATTTAATATACAATTTAAATAGATTATCCCTTTTTTTAAAGTTTGTTTCAGTAAAACATGTTCATATTTCTCTCCATTTTACATTTTTTGATAAAAGCATAGCAGTTTTTATTATAAACTTAAGTACAATACAATATTGATTTAATATAATCAACCTATAGCTAATTAATCTAACAGAATAAAACGCTATGTGTAAATAAGCAAAAATCACTTATTTCAAAAATGTAAATATTGTCATGATACTATATTTGTCCCATATTATCTATAAGTAAGCAATCAGTTCCTATCCAGTGTTATAATATAAGTTCAAATTTTACGTTGAAGTTAAAACATATTAAGTATAACTTAACTAATAATGTGAAACATCTTGCTGTTTTAAGCTTAATGTTATGTTTTTGTATACTTTAGTGTTACTGATTAGGGTTTTTCGTTAGTGTTTTTTTTTAAATGTCTTATGCATTTCTAATATTACTACTTTAAGAATTACAAATTAGTATTCTATTCAAATGATCAATGCCTCATATATTTGAGAAATGCCATGTGTAAAACGAAATCTTATGTCTGTGTAAAGCAGGCCATTCACAGCTTTTCCAAAATGGAATTTTTGGAACACGGGAAGGAAAAAACAATCGTCAAGGCCGAAACCCTACGAAATTTGGAACAAATGATTCGAAATGGTGGAATTCAAAAGAAAATTCCAAAATTCAATCCGCCGATTCCAATTTGAGACCTCGACGTGCACATCAAAGGATCTGCCTACATTGGGGCCTCGCGTCGAGGGTAGAAATGAAACTCGAAAACTCCTGTGTGGGGGTAGAGGAGGGTGGGTACGTAGAATTCTGCGACTTTGAACCCTGTCTCAAAACAAATTTTGGAACATCCGTGTATGCTTTGCCTTATTTTTCGACTCAAATGGGTGGGACAAAAAGTCCGTCTTATGACAAATGACATGGCTAGTCTTCTCGTGAATGCCCAGCTTAACTGTACTCAATGTATGTTTTTTTTTGGGGGGGGGAGGGAATCAATAAAGATTCTACCACCCAAACTGCAAACCGGAAATCTTTATCTCTGTAGTCAGCGGTGTGTCGTAGAATAAAGTAAAGTTTATTTAAACAAGATTGTTGCCTACATTTGAATCACTAACTGCAGACAGGGGACAAGTAACAAATTACTAATTTTACAGGAAAGATTTTTAAAAAAATGACGGGAGGCTGTCTTTTCAAACAGCCGCTGATGTTAAAGGCGTAGGACTACTTTACTCGCGTGACTCTTTTGTTTCTCAGTGTCTCTTTGTTACTCGCGATTCTTTTTTGTTTCTCGAAGCTTCTCGGTTTATCTTTGTTACTCGCGATACTCTTTTGTTTCTCGAAGTTACTCGCGATACTCTTGTTTCTCGAAGTTATTTGTGATTTGATTATCTTTTGTTTCTCGAAGTTACTCTCAATTCTCTTTTGTTTCTCTGAAATACTAATGTATAGAATATTGACGAAATAAAATGAAATAAAGTTACAATGAAATTTGTTTCATTTCTTGATAAAATATATTACAATGTCAATTCTTTTGTTTTGAATTCTTCAATCGTGAGTGGATATGTTACAATTCTGTGTAGGGTCGGTCGATGATATGAAAAGTCAAATACATAATTTAATATTTAAAAATTCGAGACTTATGTTTCTTGTAGAAGTTGAATCAATATATGAATTCCCCAGAGTACTAGGGTAATGTTTTTAACATATGTAGTTACCGAGATATAGAGGATCGCGTCATCAATTCATGCGTATTTTTGCCCAACTTTGCGACTCAGTAGTCACTGAAACTACAATTCCGATTTTCATTTTTTTATAACTTCTGTTGTTACCCTTTATCTATAAAATAAGACATTAGTTCTGTTTTTAACACATGTAGTTACCGAGATATAGATGATCTCCCATACAACGTTTTTTGTGGCGTTTTGGCTTGTGAATCAAATTTCTTCCTGAGACCCCAATGGGAGGAACGTAGACCTACGTTAAAAAATTGCAACACTGTCAACAATTTCACATTCGTCAAGGTTGTTTGAAGACGACGTATGTAAAACTGGAGCAGCCCTGAACAGAATAATCAAGCATCTTTTTATCAGTGAAGTTCCGAAAGTGCTTCCTTTGAACATTGTACGTGTTGATAAACACCGATAAACCTTTTCGAAAGTGGTAAAATGAAAAGACTTTTCGAATAAACTGCTGAATACGTCACATCGTAAATAGCTTATCGTTCATTGTTTATCAAAAACGCTGAATTCAACTTGCTGGAAAGTTTGCTTTTATTATTGAAAATGTTTAAAATATCCGAGTTTTACGCCTCCTTTGAGTCAAGAGCCTAAATCAATTGCTAATTACAGAAAGGGAACAAGTCTAAGACACAAGACCTTTTTAAAAGAAAGATGGTTATGTTTTTAATAAAAAATTTTCATGAACATTTTCAACGAACATGTATTAGAAGACAGTCTCACATGTTTAGAAAAAATTGAATCAAATTTAACTTCACTAGGAACAAGAATAAATAGTTTTAACGTAGGACTACGTTCCTCCCATTGGGGTCTAAGGAAGGAATTTGATTCACAAGCCAAAACGCCACGAAAAACGTTGTATGGAAGATCCTCTATATCTCTGTAACTACATATGTTAAAAATATAACTAATGTCTTATTTTAGAGATAAAGGGTAACAGCAGAAGTTACAAAAAGAAAAAAAAATGAAAATCAGATTTGTAGTTCAGCGACTACTGAGTCGCAAAGTTGGAGAAAAATACGCATGAATTGGTGACGTTACACGCATAAGTTGCGCGCGCATGATTGGCTGACGCTCTCGCTTGTCACTTTTTCGCGAGTGAGATTTCGTGATTGAGTTGAAATTTTGTTTCGACAAATTTAATACAATTATGGATCCAAATGTAAATTTACAAAGAAGGAAACGCCATCGAGATATAGAGAAGTTAAGAAAAGAACTGTTGAAGCAGGAGAAGCAACAAAAGAAAAAGCAGGAAAAGGAACAAAAGAAGCAGCAGGAGAGGGAACGAAAGAAACAGCAAAATAAGGAACATTCGGCCTTACTTGCAAAAGAGAGACAAAAGATAATCGTTAGTAACAAAGAGAAACCGAGAAACAAAAGAGTCACGCGAGTAAAGTAGTTCTACGCCTTTAACATTAGCGGTTGCTTAAAAAGGGCAGCCTCCGTCATTTTTTTTATTTGATAGCCATTTTTTTTTACCTCTTGAGATGAGATAATACTGATATTCTCATGAGTCTTATTCCCAATTTCTATTAAAATGGCGGGAAAAATCTCACAAACGAGTGAATCAGAGTCTTTTGTGAGAAAGCCGCTCATTTTTAGACCACAAAGATCTATTATATTAAAAATTTTACTCTTTACTTTCTTTTAACGAGAGACCCTTAGCAAAAATAAATTGGAGAGGAAATAATAGCTTTATAACCATGCAACATGTGGATGGAAAAAAGAAAATTAAAATTGTAATTGTTGTTAAATCTTATGCAAAAGCTATTATCAGTATATCAATAAAAAAATGAATCGAATATAGTTACTGCATTCGAGTCTTACAAATCGCATTTAGTTTGAAATATTACTTTGTTACACTGATCACTTTTTAAGATTATATTAGGCAGAAAATCAAGAATAAAAATTTCGCTGGGTTTCCAGTCCGAGGTAGTTTTTTTTTCGAGTATAGTTTATGAAACCATTAATCTTTAGTATAGTTTTGAAGTATTTATGAAGAAAAAAGAGGAGATTGAGACGTTATTTAGATTTGAAATATTTAATCACTAGTATTACACACAGGAAAAGGTGTTTTACAAATCATTCTGATTTACACTTTGAAACCAGTACGCATCAGCATCAATGGCGTAGCTGCAACTTTTGCCGCCCGGGTCGAACTTACAACATGCTGCCCTACCTTTACAAGTTAAATAAACTTCAAAATAAAAAAATTGTGTTCTAGGAAAAGAAACTTTTTTATTCAATAACGGAATTCGTCATCTGACGCCCTCGATCTCTGCAGATAGGCTGCGAAATCGCGCTTCCACCTCCAGTCTTTCTTTCACACATTGGCAATTTACCAAAAAAAAAGGCAAAAAATATGAATTAGTCACAAAGTTTTTTCTATTTGACGCTGCTCTTCTCTTAGTTATGCAGTTGCAGCTACTGTCTGTCCGCCACGAGAACTATCACCGCCAAATTGTCTAGTTTACGACAGTCGCTATAGCAACTGGTTATGGTAGGGAAGATCCATTTCGAGTAGGAGGAATCCAGCGGAAGTCGGAGTTTTTTCATTCTTGGCGCCAGTTTGCGGCGGAACACATTTGAATGAATTTCTACCTACTAGAAATGGATTCTTCCTACGATAACCTGTTTCTATAGCGACCGCCGTATACTAGACAATTTGGCGGCGACAGTTCTCGTGGCGGACAGACAGTACGTTACTCTATTCTCTGAGTTTGAAATGCTTGAATAGGAGGAATCCTGATTTACAGCGGAACCTCGATTATCCGTGCAGGGAGGTTTCAAACGAGATCTATGTTAACCAAGCCGTGCCAAAATTGGCATAAATGTCGATTTTTACAACGTTAAAGCATATGAAAAGGCCGTTATCGAGATGTGATCTTTTATAACTCAAGAAGTTATTTAGAAAAACCAGCGGGAGTGGTCTCCCCTAAACTTTCTCGTATACTTCCCAAAAAGGTGACATTTTCCCTCTAACTAGGGTTTCCATACGTCCCGTATACTATTTGTCCCGTTTGCTTCCTAAACTCTGAGTCATTATAATTTTAAAATGACCTGCGCCCATTTTTATGATTATGTGTAAAAGGAAAATGATAACAACTAAAAAAAATGTGTAAGTTCTCAATTTTAACGAGCGTTGAGGTACCACAACTTTATTTAAAGTTTTTGAGAACGAAATCTTACTACAGATCATTCAAGATTTCAGTATACCTTCCATCTGGAGAACGTCAGAACGAAGTTTCGCGTTCAAGGGGATGCCATAATTTCCGAAGCGCGTCCGAAGCTACAATTTCATACGTAGACCACCAGAGTCAAAAGCCAACTATACTAACTTGAGTAAAATAAGCGAAACGCTCGCCAACACACAGTCGCAATGTGCATTTTGAACTAAATATGCAATTTGAACAACTTTTTTCCAACCGATTGAAACGAAATTTGAGTACAGATCTATAATTAAAATTAGCAAACGTCATACCAATTTTTATTTATCTAAACCAATGGGTTTAGGAAATATAATTTTTACAAGTTTGCGATTATACAGACCGACAGAGAGTCAACCCTTTGACGGATTTGGCCCAAACTTTTATACGGACCTACATTCATGATGATAAAACTGTGTACCAAATTTTATTCGTCTAGCTATTCAAGTGTTTGAGTTATAGTGTTCACATGACGCGGACAGATAGACAGACAGACTTCCCGTGGACGGATTTTGTTCAAAATTTGATAGAAACCTACAAATTATGTTTAAAGACCATATACCAAATTTCATCCCCGTAGCTCTAATAGTTTTCGAGTTATCGTGTTCACAGACATACAGACACAAAGACATGATTCCAAAATTGCATTTTTCGGACTGAGGGAGGTCTAAAACGTGGAGATTCGTCAAAATCTCGAGTTCGAATTTTTTGACGATTACAATACTCTCTCTTTGTTTACTTCGTATACGAGAAAGTAAAAATAGAGAAAAGATAAAAATGCTGTCCTATTTTTAAGCACTTCAACAGTGATGGGAGCAAATTCGTGCATTTTCATCAAAAAATCGCACGCCAAAATGTATCGGAAACTTTCGCTTTGTTAAGTGGGGGAAAATATTCTTTAGAAGAACATTCTTAAAGAATTACTAGGAAAATGCCAAAGAAAGGCGAAAGTCAATAGCATCCACGAATGTTCTTATCAAGATTGTTTCAAAAGTTACAGTAAAAAGTTTGATAATAAATAAAAGAATTTGTTCAAGTGTTAGTACGTTGTTTTTATAATTTCAAACAAACATTTTTGGAATACCTTGTGGAAATAAAAGAAGTCTTGATTTAAAATTTAGTCTTTATTAACCGAATTTTCTATTATTTGAGGTGGTTACGGTCTAATCGAGGTTCTACTGTAATAAACTATGCAGATAAAATATGAATAAGATCCAGCTTTTGATATGTGACTTTGCATATTGTCCGAAACATAAAAATGTGCGGAAACCCTGACAAAAGTTAAATCTTACGGATGTGTTTGTTTTCCGAATAGGGAAGAGGAAACGTCGCTCTAATGACATGGATAAAATTCATTCGTTTCCGTCTGAATAGGTAAATGACTGTCTCGATTGCTACTCTGTTTGAAATATCACTTAGGAAGAATGGCAATGATGTAAACATTGATTTATTTAAGTACTTTTGATTTTATAAGAACTAGGAAATGAATTTAAAATTCTTTTACAAAAAAATCGTTTTAGCTTTTACTATGCTAAAAAATGTCTTAATCAGGTAATGAATCACAAATGCCGTAATTGTAAATGAGTACTTGGAAAAATCTGCAGGATAAAGGATTCAGTAGACTCTCGTACAACGCCGGGAGTACGTTCTGCCTAATAAGAAATCGCGTCAGAAGCGGCCCGAAGTTCCTTTACCAGCCTGGCAAGGCAACAAAATGGCGCCCCTACCCAACCAACGTATTTTTAAAATTCTAAATAGCAAGCAAATTTTTACTTAAAAATATGCATGTTTACCAGTAAATATGACTTAATAATACAGGGTTAGTCTAAATGATTCATCGTGTTTCAAAACACTGTGTATTGAGAGGTATACGACCTATAAAGACGGGTGATACATGACACGATACATACACTCCCCAAGTTTAAAAGCCCGCGAGCTCGCTAGATGGCAGGCATGTAGCGGCACTATACAAGATGGCGGCAATGCAGGAGAAGAGTTTTTGTGTGTTGGAATATGCGAAGTGTTCTTTGGTTACGGGCGTTCAGCGTGCTTTCCTACGCAAATACGGAAAAGGCGCACCTAGTCACCAAAGCATTTTGGGTTGGTTTCGCCAGTTTCGTGAAATTGGTTGTCTGCACAATTGTCCGCGACTTTCTCAACAGAGAACTGCCATAGCACTGGATAGGGCGCGCTGGTGTGAATGATGTTCCGCTGTTGCCACGTCCCTCCAGGTTGCCAGATCTTACGCCATGTGATTTCTTCCTGTGGGGTTATGTGAAGAACAAAGTTTATGTACCCCCAATGCTAACAACGCTACAAGCACACCAGGAACGCATCACTGCTGCTGTGACGGACATTGACGGAAACATGCTATTGAACGTCTGGACGGAACTGATTACCGTTGGGATGTGTGCCGGGTGACCAAGGGCGCACACATTGAAAATTTGTGGTGTGTACCAGAAACTCAGTGAGTGTATGTATCTTTTCATGGATCACCCGTCTTTGTACGTCGTATATTTGTAAATAAACAATCCTTTGAAACCCAATGAATCATTTTGTATTATGATGAGACTTTTTAAATTTCAGCTGTATTTAAGATTATACAGTGGTCTTACTGGAATTAAATAATATATTCAATAAAAATTTATGACTTTATTTCTCAAGTTTATTCAAGCATTTTCCCCCTTTCACATTCCCGCTTTGGCGCCACGGGCAGTTGCTGAATCGTGTTATATGGGACATGCATTATTCGACGAATTTATGTAAAGTTCAAACATGTCCCTAAATTGTAACTTTCCACTGCAACTAAATTGCAACCATTTTTTAAACTTCAGCTTTCGTTTTTTTATTTGCGTGTTTAAATTATTTTTACTTTCTCTTATACGAAGTATACAAAGAGAAAGAATTGTAATCGTCAAAAAATTCGAACTCGAGATTTTGACGAATCTTCACTTTTTAGACCTCCCTGAATCCGAAAAACTCAATTTTGGAATTATGTCTGTCTGTGTGTCTGTGAACACGATAACCCGAAAACTATTAAAGCTACAAGGATGAAATTTGGTATGTGATCTTTGCGCACAATTTGTAGGTTTCTATCAACTTCTACAGCTCTCACTCTCGCGTTGGCAAGCTGAGTGGGACAATGGTGAGACTGGCAGATCGGTTTACAACATTATACCGAAAATATCTAACAAACAGCTGCACTGGTCCAGAGAATGCATCCAATTCGCCACTGGCCATGGGCCCTTCCCTAGCTACCTCAAGAGATTCGGTCTTCACTCTACAGACTACTGCGAATGTGGGGAAATAGGAAATCCCCTTCACTATGCAACGAGATGTCCACTCACTTTATCTTATCACCACAAGGAACCAAGCCCACAATTCATAGTCCATTGGTGGAAGAGCGCCCTATCCAGAAAACTCTCAAGACGAAATATAGATAATTTAATCACATTCCTGGCGACTAACGAAGACCTAATTAAAAGTCAAAATACAACACCATCACATACTCCTGCCTAGAAATAGATACTTCCAAAGTTTCACCTCCTAGAACCAGAAGTCCGAAGAATTCCCAGTTGAGCAGCACACTAGCTTAAAAACATCAACCAGCCACCACCAATTCTTCCGTAATTCATTCGAAAAATTCACCCTTCACATCACCGCCAACCCTTGAGTAACAATTCCAGCGATCCCTCAGTATAAATATCAAGAGAACAAAAACCAGTCCCACGATTTTTAGGATGGTTGCGACAATTTTCATCATATAACCGGTTGTGTTAGTGTTACATTATTCAATTCTTCTTTTTCGTCGCATCGAACACCACTATCAGCCCCGAATCATGGAGCTCCAACTGCATGAAAAAATGTAACTAAATGAAACATTCAACCCTTTCACTGCACTCAAATTTGATAACTCCCCTTGTAAATTTCTATTATAATACTCGGATTGTAATCCTCAATGTGTTTTTTTATTCTTCTTTGTTCATGTATAATTATGTTCCCTTTCAAGTGTATTTATATCCTAATGTTGTAATTTTTTTTTTTGCTTTTGCTTTTCAATAAAGTTTCACACATACTCATCCAACCGACAGGGTGCCGTTTAGGCGCCGAGTTCGGGGGTATGCTGTGGTGTTATGTAGGTTTCTATCAAATTTTGGACAAACTCCGTCCACGGGAAGTCTGTTCGCGTTCATGTGAATACGATAATTCAAAAACTTAAATAGCTAGATGGATAAAATTTGGTACACAGTTTTATTATGAGGAATGTAGATCCGTATCAAATGTTGGACCAAATTCGTCAGAGGGTTGACAGTCCGTCGGTCTATATAATCGCATGCTTGTGAACACGATAACTCCTTAACACAATGACTTAGATAAATGAAATTTGGTAAATGACCTTCTAACCTTAATTGTAGATCTGTGTCTAATTTTTGTTTCAATCGGTTTAATCCCTTCGGGACGGACGCTCGTTAAAGGAAGCGTGCCCGCAGGACGAGAGCTGGCAAGTGCAGTCTGTGCCCACCGGCCGACGCATTTTCTCCCGCGAAGCCTAACTCGCATTAAATTTCGTCAAAAGTACGCGTTACATAATAATGCATAAAAAGTGTCCTTTACATAGAAATGAAACCATTTTTAAATATGCGGTAAACGATATCATATTCTAAATCATAAAAAAAGTTTAATTAAAATACTTGATTTTTATTAATAAAAAATAAAAATATAGTGTATTTCCCTATAATTAAAAGTACCTAAATAAATACTATATTATTGATGCAAAATTCGAAAATATAGGAAAAAATAAATATTTACATTCAATATTATAAAATACTGCAAGAAAATTGTAATAATTAACTCTTCAAAGCCTTCTGAAAAATCTTCTATTTTAGGACTCCACTGACATGACGGAATTGTAATCGATATATTAGTACTATCCTCTTCTCATTCAGAATTTGAAGATTCATAACTATCTATAGAACTCTAATAATTTATTGCTTTATCACTATCGTCGGAAAAATCCATAGATTTGTCATTTAAAAATTTACGTATTTCCTCCTCGGAAAGTTAACGCGTTCCTTTAGCAATAATTGCAAAAATAAAGCAGAGAGGCGTAAAAACCCTTGACAGAATATCTCCCCTAAAATCCCAACCCAAGCGAGAGGAGAAACTATAAACCAATCACTCCAAAATGAGTTCAAGAATTAATACGCATGGGTGGGAGGGGGGGGATGACACCTTTTTGGGAAGCGCACGAGAAAGTTTACGGGAGACAACTCCCGCTGGTTTATGCTATTTTAACACTCACTATTTGGCATTTATTGTATCAAAATCATTTTCTGTTGTGTTTTTATTGTATTTCTCATGCCATGTGTTAAATTTTCAAGATGTATCGTTTTTAACATTTTGTTTTGTTCTTCCTGGGGTGACATAGGAAATTTTTTGTTTTTCTAAATGCTTTTTTTACGATTGTTTAATGTTTACTTTTCGGGGAACTTGGATTTGCCCTGCGACATTTTGTATTTTCCCCGTCGACCTTTAAAAAATAATACAGTCTGAAGATATTAAAATAATGTATTATCATCGGACACCCGCAACTGTACAGAATTTATGAACTCTAATACTACAGGAGACGATTGAAAATTTGATTGCAAAATTGCATCTTTACAATCATGAAACGAGTCTAATTAAACGAAAATGTGCAAAAGCCTATAGATATGTCTACTCGTATATATAAATCAGCGAATTCAAGGAATAAGATCAACTTCCATTTAGAACGACAAATACTATTCACGTTGCCCACTCTAATAGTGGTCCAACTCCTAAACCATTAGAGATAGGCATATGAGGAATTTCTTATCGAAATCAAACATATCCATTTTGCAAAATTGGGTTTTAGCAGTGGATATCTTCTATACTTATAAAAGGCAATGTTTGCGTATGTGCTGGAAATTTGGCACAGAGGTAGACGTAATGATGACTCAATGCATCTCGAACCCATAATTTTAAAATTTAATATAGAAAATTTTTATTTGATGTTTTGTGTTGTTTTGGTACGTTTACGGCTGTAGTATCTTTTCTAATGATCGTTGAAAAACAATCAATGCACCATCGGATAGAACAAACAATTTTCGTCCTAATGAAGTTTGTTTTGAATTTCCAACATAATTTACTGAATTTTGAAAAAAATTTGAATAACAGTCTTTTTATGGTAATTTTTTATAAGGATTTCTTCAAATTCTCGCATCTGACTTTCTAACAACTCTATAATTTTCATTTTTTTTTCAGCTTATAACTGGGACGTTTCTGTTGGATTTAAAACAAGAACGGTTAAAATATCTTATTTCGTTTTTTTAATTAATTTTTCCCTGATCAGGTCAAACAGTTTTTTTGCTAGCGAAATTTGACAGCGAGAGTTTCTCCGGACGATACCAGAATGCATTGCTGCTTCCTCGAAGCTTTCATTCCTAGCCTGCATTTCTACAATCCGATTCCTTCCGGTGACTCATTACATTCCCGTCATTGTCGAGAGGAAAAATAAACGGGAAAATCAATAATGTATATCTTTTGTTTTGTTTTTGTTCTCAAAACTTTTTCGTGTCATTGTGGACATTTTTTTCTCATTTTGTCGAAGTCCTGATTCCACGGGCAACGCCGTGCGCGTACTGCTAGTATTTAATATTTGCAACAGAAATTAAGAACTTTAGGTAGTTTTATAAGGAGAAAAATATAACTTTTGAGACAAAATAACTGTAGTTGTTAGAAAATTTTAAGGAAACGCTTTTCGGATAAAGTAGAAATGTTCACTTTTAATTTAAAGCTCCTCTTATACTTCCAGTTAGAAAAATACTATAAATGATGTAAATAATAATACTTTATGTTTGACTCAATAAATGTTCTCAATTACTGAAGACAATTATGATGTTTAAATTTTTAAACACCCATTCCGCCGGTCCTATTAGTGATATTTAGTAAAAAAATTACTTATCACGCGTCGCCATTCACGTTGAAGGAAAATATTATGTAGAGAAGAGATGCCGAATCTTGACATATTTTTAAGTACAGTGTAGAAAATCGCCTAGTAACAGCGATCATTGTAGGACTGCAGTATGATCTTACACAACATTGTTTGACAGGAGCCAACATGTCGGGGAAAGGACAATGTCTGACTTGGTCGGAGACCATTCCCGCTGCAGGTGTTGCCTCAACCCAGGCGTTGATTGACAGAGTCGCCAACGTGTCTGGAGTGGAAAATGTGGTATTCTTAGGAGAATACAAAAGGTGAACTTCTGACAGACTAGAGGGTCAAATCGGCTTTTGTGGAAGTGGCAATAGATCAAGATGAATGCTGGCCGACGTTTATTGAAGCTTTGTGAAATGGAATGCAATTACTGATCATCAGACCTTTAGCGTGAGATAAAATGGGCTCTTGGGTTGAGGAGGAGATCGCTTTTTGCTTCTTTGGGAACAAGAGCCAGAGTCGTCTCGTGAGGATTTTCGGATCCGGACTTGCATTTCTCCCAAGAGGGATTACGATTTTGTGTTTTGCGGACAGACCTGGACCTCGACCTGATCTTGCGGAAGTTCACTTGAACTTCGGAAACGTATCGAATCTGCCAGCGTATTGCAGCATTTTTTATTTGCGGACTGACCTCGGACCTGGAGCCTGATCTCGCGGAAGTTTCCTTGACTTCGGAAACCGTACTAAATTTTTACAGCTTAATGTAAGGTTAGTTAGTCTCAAGAGTTATTGAGGAGATACCTGAAGCAAGTTCATTTGGAACTGTTTGAAACGAACATTTATTTTTATTTTCTCGAGTGTCTTCATATCATTCATTGTGTAAATAGCTATATTAGCCAAGATTATTGAATATTGTAACTTTGCATAAATGTGATTGAGCTGTCAATAAATTTTACTAAGACAATTTGTCTACATTTGCCTTCATCTTGCTCAGCCATAAACAACGGCCATTGGTCGTGACGTTACAACAGTGGCAGTAATGGCGGCTCGTGTTATGTAATCTTGGGGGTGCAGTAACTTTTAATCCTTCAGTGTGTAATGGTGTATATTTGTACCACTTACAATTTTTGTCTTTTTAATTAACTTTGAGTAATTACATATTCAATGAATAAACTTATATAATTTTTTCTCTTCTAATAAGTAAGTATTTCAACAAATTAATTTTAATAAAAAAGTATTATTCAAAATTCGTTTTCCATTTCCTTTTCCTATATTTCTTACTACATTTATAAAGATTCACAAAGCTGCGGCTGAGCAATAAAATGACAGTATAAATACAAACAACAAATTTTTTTTTATCAATTAAGCAAGAAAAAATGTTACGGAATAGCTTCGTATAAAAATAAGAATAAGCGAATATTATTTATTAGCATCACTAAAAATTACTTAAAAATAAAACCCATTCTTCTTGTTTGTTTCCAGCAAAAAGATTAAAAACATTGACCTTGATGCTTGCATGACGATTAAAAAAAGTTTTACTCTTTGAAATAAAAAAACAGCTACATATAACCTATAAAAAATATCCCGATTCATATTGTGTGCGACAGGAAATATTTTATTATTTTTTTATTGTTAAAAGGTGCACTTCAAGTTCTGATGCAGTAGTCTGATGTAATGGAAATTGCTAAGATGAAAAAAAGATAAAAAAGTAATTTATTCTAGTACCATATACAGTGCACTCCCGATTATCCGGGTTAATCACCGGGAGGGGTCGCACAGACAATAGCAAAACACGGATAATCCGAAAACTCCTTTTTATTAAAGAAAAAATCAACATCAGTACAAAAATATAAAAATTACTTACCTTTGAATGCTGTATAACATGAAACTAGGAGGTTTCCTTTTAACATTTATTGCTTTAAAAAATTTGTTTTGCGTCTTTGCTTCTGCTGTTTGTTCGTCTCTTGTCGTATATCGACACATATTTTACGAACCGCAGTAATGTCCCGTAATGAAATCCTCTTTGTCCCGTATAATCTAACAAAGTTTGCACAGATTGTAGAGCAGCAAAATGAGATATTGTATATCTCTCATTTAGTACATCTTCTGCATCAGTCTATCTGATTCTCCATTATCAAGTTTTTGAAGGATTTCTAGTTTTTGTTTAACATTTAAAACGTTTCGTTTTCGTTTCACATCACTCACTTTTACCAGTAAAAAATTTCACTCTACTAACTGACGATAAACAAGACGCAAAAACTAAAGGAACAAGTGCGAAAGTGAAAGAAGACGAAGAAGTTAAAGAATGGAGTGTCAGAGAGAAGCGTGTTCGTACGAGAACGAGCTAGCAAGAAGTGGATGATTCATTTCTCGAAAAATTAGGGGTTGTACCGGTAGAGATTGAACGTGGAGGAAGAAAAAAAAATCCATTTTCTAGCCTCCGCCGTCACGGCTCACTAGTTTCACGGAATGAATCTCTCGATCGAACATCAACATCGATTTTACATGCATGATAAGCGTGCAAACGTTTCTCCTGAAATTTTTTTGTGAGTCCGGAATAAGCACGGATAATACGCAAATCGGATAATCCGCGCACGGTTAATAGAGAGTATACTGTATCTAAAGGTGAACTGTGATATTTTAAAATGGGAATACACTTATCAATATTCTTTCAGAAATTCTATTCCTTGAAGCTAAGCGTGTTTTATTCGAAATCGTGGCTTCTTAAACTATGACTCAAGATCCTAAATAGGGTGGCACAGAATATTGGGCTGGGGGAAATTTTGAAAATTTTGGAAACATTTGTATCGCAGAAAATTTCTTAACTAAAAACTATCGAAAAAATTCTTTCGATTGCAAAAAATTTCATTTAAATTTAATTATTATAAATAAACTTTTTTCAATTAAATTTTTATTTATAATTAATTATTCTTTATCTCCTTACTTATTTTCCAAGTTTTGGTCCGAGAAAAAAAATTTCCGCTGAGCAAAAATGTTTGATACTCGGTTTACAGCTTATCACACAGAAAGGCTTATCAGGTGCTGCGGATCTGACAGTTCCCCCTTTAGATTGAAAACGTGATAGGAGAAGGAAGTGGAAAGCTTGCGCTCTGTAATTACGCATGCGCGTAGACGGAATTCGACGCTGCAACGCACCACAGATCAGGTTACTTGCAGTTACTTTTTGCTCTGCGCATAAACTTCGGGTAGTGAAAAAATAAGATAGGGAAATCAATTTTTACTCGCGGTTTACTTGAAGAGCGAAATCGCTTAATGTAAAATTTAGTTAGACTGATGATAGATTTACGTATTAAATGAGAAATAATATAAATTGATTAAATTTGCACAATGGAAAAAATTGGAGGTGTTGCAGTACCGCAGTCCCTATGCACGAGCCGCCCCTGAGTGATAGAGAAGTTAATTTTAATGAAAAACAAGTAGTAGAATTTTTTTTAGTTTATTTATCTTCAGAACAACTTAATTACTTTTATATGAAATAAACTTTATAGTAGAAGAAAATAGATTTAAAAATTGTTTCATTGGTCCAATCAAGGAAACCGGCTGCTCAGATTTGACCACCAAATTCTTTAAGCACAATTAAAGCAAACATATTTTTTTTATTATCAAATTCGCACCAGAATACAATGCATGAACCCAAGTATGACAGTCTGTGCACTGTATCACTTCCTCTTCTCCCTATGTTTTCTCACAACTGTGATTCAAGACTATGTAACCTTAGGAAAGAATATGGCGGCCTTTCTTGGAGGGTACCATTTTTTTTCTCCTGATCGAATTGAATCGGCAATTTTTCTAGTGCGTCTCCTGATGGCAATTTTGTTTGTTGTTTTAAGCAGCTTGTAACGAAGGCTGTTTTTTTGTGTGATATTCAAGATTTGTTTTTGTTAACCCGGCACAGGCCGTTAACCCCGTTCTGGAGCGTACGCCGGAGAACATACCTTCATCCTTACGTAACCTTAGTTTTTGTTCTTTCTGATCCAACATTTCATGGCTTTAGTGTCCTTTTATAGGTATTTTTATTTTTTTGCTTTGACTCGTCCCACTTCCAATTCATGAGGACTGCTATGGTGAGAACTGCTTCCTGAGCTATTCCTGCAGTTTATAATAATAATCCCATTGATTTAAACAGTCCAATTTAGGCAACTGTTTTGGTCCAATATGAGCAATTTCCGAACGGCAACGAAAACAAACAAAAAAAAATATCTAATTATATTTTAAAACTTTTTTAATAAAACGATTGTAATAAATTGTAGCTAAAGAAATTTCCTATCTGATGATATAATAATATATTTTCCTACTCAGCTTTACGCTGTTTTAAAATAAAACATCATAAGACCTTTTTGTCCTCTGTTAAAATAACTAATTGCTGATGCCTAAATCTAAACACTTGTTCTCTAACCGTAACCACGCAGCCTTTTCTCTTAAAAATTATTCCATATACCCCATTTGCATCATTACCATTTTACGGCCAAAGTATTTAATAGAATTGAAGTTATGAACCGTGGCGGATTTTTTCAATATGAGACCATACGCGCAAAATTGTTTTCAGCCCTCCCTAACCCTACATAATATTGCAAATTCGCTGTCGGTCTAACATTACGAATGTCGGTCTAGCATAGATGTACGTAGAATCGGTGTTGAGGCTCCCTAGATTCTCGAGGCACGAGGCGAGCGTCTCTCGCACCTGTGCGAAAAATCGACACTGGTTATGATATCGCTCCAATCTAGGCGCCGCCGGTCCACATTTGGAGATTTTTCTCTAAGTTTTTAAAAATAGTTTTGATTGATCCTGTATTTACTAAACCACGCTTAAAGGAAATGTAACGTGTGTCGAGGTTATTATCAATATAATAGCCTCGATAAAATTGTGATAGCTTGGGAAACAACAGCGAGATAATTCAATTGCCATCATGAAACAGATAGTTTTTTTCCAATTTTAAGATTGTAGCGGTTACAATCAACTGCCTTCTCCTTTCTATGGTAGGTGGCGCTACTGGAGCCATCTTTTCCCATGATGCCTCTCTGTCATTCTAGTCTGTGTGCTTGTCTCGTGATGTTGTTCTCTGTTTTGTCTTGTGTCTTGTAACTTTAATGTTCTGTGCTGTGGAACGTAGCCCAATCAAAAATGGTTCCTAAAATTGAATGGATTCTTCAGCAGCACTACACACAAACTTGAGTCTCGTCCCTCTATAAGATGACAAAAAAGTTTTTTCTTCGTCCGATCTCTTCCGCAGTTATTTTCCAAAGATTTCATAAGTACTAATTCAGAAATTAATATTGACAAATGGAGAAGATAACTTCGGATACTTTTAAGGGAACTTTTTCACCAAACATTACAATTGGCATTCTTATGCGAGAGTTTAAAAGAAAATCGAGAGGAAAATCTCCAGGGTTTTTATTTTCTCTTATACGAAGAGAAAATTTTATCTTCAAAAAATTCGACCTCGAGATTTTGATGAATCTCCGCGTTTAGACCTCACTGAATCCGAAAAACATATTTTATGGCTGCCTGTGGACAGGTTAAATAAAAAAATACGCAACAAGAAAGACGAAATTTTCTATACAGTTCTTACATCACCATTGTAGATTTCTATCAAATTTTGGAGGAAGTCCATAAAGTCTGTCCGTCCGTCCGTGTATATGTGAACAGAACACCACTCCGTACCCCTGCACCTGAAATCAGAATGGCCGATTCTTTAAGTAGTTGGATAGGTATGGATAGTGTTTCAATACGTCCCATATATACGGGACTGTCACCGTATTTCACTACTCAATCCCGTATCACTATCTGTCCCGTTTATCCGTAAGATTATTTAGAGAAAAATAACACCAAACAAAACTAAGAGGCAATTATAAAATTGAATATGAAGAGAAATGGCTGAAATGTTTTGCAGGTACAAAGTATATTGATCAGAAGTCATGTCTAATGAAGGTATGCGAATACGTATTCGCCATTCCAGCCCACAATGCGAGAGATGATGCCTAATGTCAACTGTCAGACGTAAGAAACAGCTTGTCAGTGGAGACGATTGGAGCAATTTTGATTTGTCATTATAACTTTTAAATGACTTGCGCCAAATTTTATGATTATGCCAAAGAAGAAAATGATACTTAGTAAAATCAACTTTAAAATATGGCTTGTGTAAAAAGGATTAGCCTGGCATCTACTTTATTTTTCTACGTGTTCATTTCCTTAGATTGCTTAATCTTTATTGACTAGAAAATCGCCTGTCATGGTATGACGAGTGCAAATTGCCTCTTCATGCGAGAGATTTCCTGTCAAATGTGACGTGTTTAAATAGATATATATGCGAGAGAAATGTTTAACATTGATTGAAAACAAATAAAATAAACATATATTTTATGACAGGAAATATTTTTCTTTATTTACATATTTCTTTATTCAAACTATATCACGCGCATGATATACCACTGACGTGATTTGCTGCTTTCTATTAAAAAATAGAAATTAATTTGAAATATAGGATTAATATAATTAAAAATGTCTCGGGAACTTTTGATCATAGTGAGATTAATTTTATATCAATGGATAGCAAATTTTATTTTCACTATTTTAGAGCTATTAAATTTGAAATTAGAACGACAATTACTTTTTTAAATTTAAAATTACTGAAATTTAGGTTCTCTAACAATGAAATAATGCTGTTTAACGTCTCGCAGCGCTATGGCGCGAGTTTAATTGTTGGTGACGTCAGAGCGTTACCGAGATACAGATCTATGCTATCATATTAGTAATTTTTTTATCAAAGTAAATTAAACCATTGCCTACCCACTTTTCTTCATGTTTTGTTCATTTAGCACTTAAATGTCCCGTATTAATGCTTGGCAATTATGGCAACCCTAGGTATGGAGCGTCGTTTTATTTTTTAAAAAACACGTTACATATCTGGTAGGAAGGCCTACGTAAAAAAAGAGAGAAAAAAAATTACTACAGTGAAACTTCGATTAACCGCCAATCGTTTTAACCGTCTGTTTCTATTATCCGTCATCGTCTAAAATGAAAGGCTCGAGCCTCAAAGACATAGGATGTGACAGGTTATTTTAAAGTAATCCAAGCTTATAGTATTACAATATATTTCTGTTCATTACTATTCTACCATTTTTCACGTCACCCCTTTTGACGTAGACTTACGTCTCTCCATAGTGGTCTAATGGTGTGTTGGGAAAGAAAAAAATTATGACGCTTTTCGCGCTCAAGTTAAACGCTTATAGCTCCTCAACCAAATGACATAGAGAAAGAGGTACATTGAAGATTGCAAAAAGAATTTTAGAATTTGTAATTACGGTTTAGTCACAGTCGAGTTGCAAAGTTGGTGAACATCACGAAATACCTCTGAAGCAAATTGTGCTATTCTTCCTTTATTCATTTGATTCAACCTTTTGATGTCCCGATTGAATTCATTTGTTTGATTTGGGTCTTAGAAGATAATTTATCAAAAAACAGAACGGGTATTATCTATATGATAGGACATTCGTAAAAGTTCTCTCTTTCATGAGTTAGAGATAGCATTTAAAATTATTTGGCGTCCAAAGTGTTGAGACATTGCTTTTGTTCCGCAAACGATAACAAAAACTGTTTAAATCACACACTCAAAGTTACGGGGAAAAAAAGAAGATAGAAGTATTACATCCAACAATAGGTAACTAGTTATTAAAAACAATGCTTAGTTAATGCAGATATATTTTGTGAATAGCCATTGTTCATTGCTTTTCTTTAGAAACATAATGGGTTATGACATCAGACAAATGGGCGGATAAATGCGGTTTCTTTTTCATTCAAGTCACGAAAGAAATGCTAAATGAGAAACACTGTACAGGGAATGGCGGCGATTGCCTCCCCCCTCCCACTTTTTGCGGAAAAAATTAAATTTTTATTGCATTTTAGCGGCCTGAAACTAAGAATTATGTAAAACAAAAAAGTGTCCAGGAAAGCTATCTAATTTTAAAACTAAATTTTTAAATTCTGTTGTCTACTCCCTATACTCAGGAGGTACTTTTAGGTGCAAATAATTTTTTTGCCCCCCCCCCCAAATCGCTACTACTGTGTACAGGTAAACTTAGGTATATAATTAATATTTCATGTTAAAAGAAGATAACCTGCAATAAGAACAAACTGGTTGAAAATAGATCTGCTGTTGGGTTTCGAACGTTCTGATCTGGCGTGGCGTGGAAGCTTGAAGAGTGGAGTGCCACTTTAGGTGTCGTCATCGCCATCTGACTATGGTTCTAATAGCTGTGTCATTTGTTTCCTTTTTTTAGCAATGATTAGGAAAATTCTAAATTTTCATTAAATAGCAGCATTTGAAAGAAGATTTCATTGACCGAGCCTTGTTTTAACTCGACCATTGGTCACTTCATCAATTTATCTGTAAACCTGTTTGTCGCGCAGTCGCGACGAACGCGTAGTTCGGTTTCCTTCGAATTCGGCACGAATGTTCCCTAAAGTCATTAAAAACGACGCATGTTTAAGGATTTTTATTGTTTGATTCCGTTTCAAGAAGGTGACCGTTTTAATGCTTTCAATGTTTGGAGAGAAAATGCCGAACCTGGCACAGTTAAAACATTTGAGTAATTTTGATAATGAAGAGGAATTTATTTGTTAATACTGATAAAAGCAGACATTTAATTGCAATTTTGGGAATACTGAAAAAAACAGAGAATTTTGTAAATAATTTGCATTCGTAAAGAAGACTTAACCTTGAATACCGCAATGAGGAGCAAATCTTAGTAATTTTTGTTTATTTTTGGGGAGGGGCAGTGGTGGTTTTTCGCACAGGTGCAGAGTTTGGCACAGGCGCTTGCCTCGTACCTAAACTCTGATGATGGGGCCTCAAAATCTATTCGACATACATGGCAGTGTTAGGCCAACTGCGAATTTACAACATTGGGTAAGGCAAGGGCCTGAAAACAACCATGCGCCAATGGCCTCATATTGTCAAATTTTACCAATGGGGGGGCGAGATCAACTGTGCACAGAACTACTCAGCGGCGGCTCGCCCATTAGATCTGCAGAGCTACAACACTCCCCGAAATTTTTTAAAACTTGTATTTTCGTTTCTATTTTTATTCGTTTACTTTTTCACTCTCAGAATTCCATGACTTACGAAAATGCAAAAAGATAATAAAAAATAATAAAAAGACAGAAAATTAATTAAAAAGTAAGAGAGAAGCAGATCTCAGCTGCAAAGTACTCTGCCCTCACCCCCCCAAAAAAAAATTCGTTCACTGCGCAGATAATACGGAAAGAAAAAGCACCCCTTTCTCCCTTTAACTTAGAAAGACGGGCTATACGCTGCCGGACGAGCAGCTCTGGCTGTCACGGAGCCGACTGAAAGAGAAAAAGATTATCTTAATTTTTTTCCCTCATTCCCACACAAAGTGGCAATCTCATTGGCTGTTAATGGGGTTTGGTTTCAGTTTGTGTTGCGTTGATAGAAACACATCTGGTGGATTGATTATTTGCTTTCTCTTGATAGAAGGCTAGATTTATTTTGAAGAAGGTGTTCATTTTTGGAAGAGTGTTATCGAGTGAAGTGGGCGAGGAGGAAAGTACGTATGTGGAGCTCTGATTTTAAAATAAAATAAGGTGTAAAAATAGTTTCTTGAGATAATGATTTCCAAAGATATAGCGGAAAAAAGCATTGTTTAATTTTTAAATAACAGAAATTGTAAGTAACTTTTGGGCTTTGAAAAGTTAAGGTGAACTTTCTCTCGTCTCAAATAAAAAGTGTGCAAACTCTGGTTGAAATCAGTCCAGTGATTTAGGAGGAGATGTGGAGCATACATGCAAACACAATAACAATTATTTAAATTAAGATAATTATTGGATCATTACAAAATTAAGATTACTGGCATATACTATGAGCCATAAAAAAGATTTTAGTGAAGATATCGTCACAATTAACTAAACATTTAATTTTATTTAAGTAAATAGTTAATTTTAATTAATCAAACAGTTAATTTTAATAGTTAATTTGATAATTAGTTAATTTGACAGATTAATTTAATTTCATATTTAACTAAACATGGCTGCACCAAGATTTGTTTAATAAATTTAATATAAAATATCCAAAAAAGATAGATATATAAGAGTTCCCTTTATTCTTTTTTATATTGAAAAATATCTCATTAACTGTTAAATTGTTTTGGGGTTTTCTGCCTGAGTATTTGCTTTTAACTGTCGATGAAGATTTAAATTTCCTGTTCAAAATGGCTGCAATGATATCCTATGCTTTAAACACAGGTGTTAAATTTGGAATTCACAATGTTTATGTGTTAAGAATTTAGTGCCTATTATCTCTGTAACCAGGGGGTTCTGTAAATGAGCCCATTCTAGTAATGTTTAAATGTTTCATGTCATGTGATTTTACCATATGACAAAGTAATGTTCGCACAATTATATGGTAACCTAGATTAAATAAACTAATCCAGAGTCGTTCTTCATTCGTGTCAATTTCTTGCCACTATTTCAGATAGGCTGGCTTAATGTTATCTAGGGGATATTTGCGCTGCTGGGATATTTATTTCTTTATGATTCCTACGTGTTGAATGATTATGTGTTGGGATATAAAAAAAATTGACCAATAAATCTAACATAAATTCTTGGAATGAAAAATGGAATGATAAAACCTTGTTATAGTAAAATATTAAATGTCATGAAAACAGAATCACAGCGTAAATATTGCAATGCGTAGAAACGATAAAGTCATTGGCTATGTCTGTTTTGATCAATATGCAATATTTCATTACTTCTGTAGCATTACAGTAAAGGAATCTACCTTTGCCTTCAAGCTTGTTTTTTTCGTCAGCAGAATCGTCACATCAACATTCACTTAACTTTCTGTCAGTAAAACTAGTAGTAAATGTCATATGCTGGTTATTTAATTTGTTTGAAAAGCAGGTAATTTCACATCTGGTTTTTGGATTAAAAAATGTGACCTACTGAAAGATAAAGTAGCTTTTTAAAAATGTATTCTCGTGATAAATATTATCTTGCAGCCCCACCCCCCCTCGTTTCTGAGCTCACGAGTCGCCACTGGAACTATACTGGTTATAAAACATGATGCGAGGAAAGAGAAATGCTTAGTTTTTGCTTTCCTAAACTCTATACATAAGTCACGAAGAACTCCATTACGTAATGCGCATTCGTTCTGTTCCGAGAATAACAACATTACATAATTGAACCCATAAGTCAATTTCCCATTATTATTCCTACTAATTTTTCATGAGTTTCATCCTCGTTTCCCACGTATTTTCCATAACAGTCATGAAACTAGCCAGAATGAAAACTGGAATGTTAATTAACCTGTCTCACTAAGTTCGAATATTCGGAGCTTTGTAGGAATAAATTCCTAAATTCCTTTTCAAATCCATTTTTAAAGAAACCATTCTATTCACGTAGCTCGAAAACTGTGCGGAATTTTCCTGTTATGTGATTTTATTGTTTCCGCTTAAAGAATGTTACATAACAAATACAACTACTCGTAAACTGTTGGAAAGTGTGTTAATTGGGGAATAGGAGAGAAAATTCAGCACAATAACAGAGTAAAAAGATTTGCATTACCAATTTAAACATAAAAATTAAATTATTAAGAGGCTATTTTTTAAGAATATGTCGTATACTTGTTTACGTATTCTTTAATCTTCATTTCTGAATCCTTAAATGCATAATGTTGAGAAAAGTCTACAAAATGGTTTATATTTGATCCTTCATGATTTTTGATCCAACAAGCATCAATTTCTTGACGCATCCTTTCTTTTTTTCCCTTCAGAAGAAATACTTGAAATTGGAAATGGGGCTGTTTTCCGTTAACAATATTATATAATAAAATTTAAAAATTGAATTAGATTGTCTTCTTAATGATGTTTTCTGTATAATAAACAAAAGAATAACGTCTAAATTAACGAAAAAATGTTTTAAACAAAATACAAAAAATCATGGATTTAAAGGTGGGTTTTCTTTTTCTTACAGAGTGTGGTTTTATGGACTCCAAAGACGTTCTATTTGTTCTGCGGATTTACAAGAAAAGCTTTGACAGGCCTCCTCTCAACATTTTGTGCTCACTAAAACAACCATACAAATTTTTTCTTGCTGATATTCGAATTCGGTATTTTAGTGATTTCTTAAATTCTTCAAAACGATCCACAGCAATAAATTCATACTATAATGGAACGTGGGCTGCCTTGTATCGTATCACAAAGGAGAAAAAAAGTCGAGACAGAGATGTTAGTGGTAATCTGGTTTACAAGCATACATACTTTTTTGCAATGCTTGGCAAGCAAACAAGTAAAATATAGGATATTTTGGCTAAAATGTTTTATTTTCAATTTAGATGCCCTAACTGAACCTATAAAATGCAATCAGAAACAATTTACTAATAATAAGCAGTAATGGAGTCAATTCCAGTAATAAGCGTCACATAACGCCTCACCAATTTAAGTTTGGATCTCATGGAAGGAAAAAAAAAAGCAGTGGAATCATAGTGCAGAGTTAAACAACGTGTAGTTAGATGCCAGATAGCATGCGTAGTTATGTGATGCCACGTGACCATACGACTTTACCGTGAGCAAACATATTCGACAGAAGCGGCCCGGTAACTTGACCAACCGGGCAAGGCAACAATATGACGCCCTCCTACACAAAACCAATGTATTTTTTTTAATTCTATAATATCTGTATTCTAAATGTTGAACAGACCTCATTTTCTAGAACATAGAAATTTGCATGTTTCACCTGCAAATATGACTTAACAATATCATGATGAGATTTTATAAACTGCAGATATATTTAAGATTCTATAGTGTTCTTTAATATGAAATAAAATATTCAAAAAATTTATTTGAAAAACATATTTGCTGTTTTTCAAGAGCTCTCATGTCTATTAAACCATTTTTCCCCTTCGCGCTCCCGCTTTGGCGCCACATCGGATTTTGACGCCACGGGCAGTTGCCCAGGTCGCCCCTGATATTCGATAACACTTAGATACAAGTGCTTTGACAGAAGTTTTTGCTCACTGATTGTCTTTGATTTTACAGTTCAAAGATTGCCAATAGCGCGAATGTATCATCACTTTCCTGGGACACGAAAAAAAAAAAAAAAAAAAAAAATTGCGAAATTCGCATGACTTTTTCTGCCTCGTGTCTCACGCAATGCCAATCGGCTTTACTCGAAATAGATTAGGTCACGCTTAGTAATTTGTTTGTCTACTCTTTCGTATACGAAGTATACAGAAAGTATTGTAATCGTCAAAAAATTTGACCTCGAGATTTTGATATATCTCCACGTGTCAGTCCTCCTTGAGTCCGAAAAATACATTTTCGGAATTATGTCTGTCTGTCTGTGAATAAGATCAGTGGCGAATCCAGGATTCGGGTCGGGGGGGGGGGGGGGAGGTCATAAAAATTTTGTATCGTCGGCTTATGTAAACCAAACTTCATGACTTATGCAAATTTTAACTTTACAGAGTTTACTCATCTCATAATGAAAATCATAAAGACCGCTACAATACTTACGATAATTTAATAAAAAATACAATGAAATAACTAACCACAAAAATGTCTTCGACCTCGTCAACGCTACAAGTGGAATGACTAGAAAAGTAGGAGAATTTTCGGGCCTGTCAAGCCAGAAAGCAACGTTGTCACGTTTTTATTATTTTTTTTTTAAAAAAAGGGAAAGCAATTAAGAACAAACAGTTGTAGCGATTTTAAATAAAATCAAGAATTCTGGTTTAGCTCTCGGGGGGGGGGGGGCTGCAGCTCCAACCCCCCTGGATTCGCCACTGAATACGATAACTGACAAACGCAACAAGCTACAGGATTTCTGGCATGAGGCTTTTTCAACAAATTTGCAGATTTCTATCAAATTTTAGACGAAATCCGTCAATAGAAGCCTGTCTCATGGCCGGATTAAGGTATCTATGGGCCCTTAGGCAATGTAAGGCTCGGGGCTCCCTTTTCCTCTTCCCAACTTCCTTAACAAGATATTCTAGCATTAATTTTAATTTAATCTCTATAAAAGAAGTTTTAAGTAGCAAATTTCGATGAGCTAAAATATAAACCATTTAATTGCGGATCACTTTCAAAAGAGGTGATTTCAGTATATCACTTATAAAAAATGCAGAATTAAAATTTAAAAGTAATTTCATACAAAATAGTGAAAAAATATTTTAACAAAATCTAAATACCATTTATTTAGTTATAGGATCGGAAATTTTTTAAATTAGAAAGCAAAATATTCCTTTAGAATTACGAAACACTGAAATATGAAACTTGCAGAAGGTAATTAGTTAGGAATGTTGTTAGAATAATATTCCAAAATTTAAACGATACTTGATTTTAATTTGAGTAAGTTCGAATGCACACGCCCTTTGTATATTAAATGAAACCGCAAAAATAAATAGACAAAAAAATCTGGAGGCTTTACAGCCTCCTAGTTGTGGGGCCCCTAGGCAGTTGCTCTTTTAGATGCCCCTGTCTATAACGATAATTTTACCTCTATAGAAAGCTGGTATTTTTTTTTCTTGATAAAATGACACAACATATTCCAGAATGTGAGATAGCAGATGAAAAGGGAGCTAGAAACCGGAGTTTGTTGTAGCAGGGGGATCGCGCGCGCGCGTGTGTGTGGGGTAGTTTAGTTTAGTTATATTAACGTCCCGTTTTGAAGCAACACGAGGGCTATTTTGGGACGGACCTCGTAATTTTGAACCGCGGTCAGATGACGAGGTCGACACCTGAACTGGCAACCCCCTCCAAACTTCCACGCCACAGCAACGGGAGGACATTTGACCACTACGAATAATTTAGCGTGCAACAGGCCCCATACACGGCGGATCTTCAGTGGATTCGGGTTTCGAGCCTGGAACCCTCCGGCCCCAAGGCCGGGACCTTACCACTGGGCCACCGCTCCCCTGTGTGTATGTGGGGGGGGGGGTAGCGATTGGAAAGTGCAGAAACGTTTGTTGCCTCTGTATCCGGGTGGATACTGTCGAACCTGTTCATTCTTAGTTAGTACTTTAAAATTTTAACTAAGACTTTCATTTTGAAGTTCTTAAAGAAGTTTAAATAACTTATTCATAAAATGATTTTTTTTTGTCAGCGGGTATTTGAAAGATGAATCAGAGTCAATTTGGCGCAATAAAATTAGTAAGTATATTGCACAGGCGCATAAACGTTGGATGCGGAAATACCCAAACTGTATACAACGATAACCTGTCTATAACAATATTTTTTTAGGTCACCGCAATAACGCTTTTTTACTGTATCTCTTCCTTTTACATCCTTATTATGTGTTAAAATATTAACTTCTTTCATTTAATTAATTCTTCCCCAATTCTGTAATTGGATTCGATGTTGCAAGAGGGACTACCCGTTGCGGAAAGACACGCCGTGACCATAAATTTACCCCAGAAGTTGAAACAAGCGTCTTATGGAAAGAATCAAGGTCAGGTGGCGGTTGTTCATTTCGTCAGGTATGGAAAATTTCTCGCGAAAAGATTGAGTAAGTGTATTAGCGTTTCCCAGACAGGAAGGAAAACGAGTTTGAGTTCTGATCATCCTGTTCCTACTACGCGGATGAGAGTAAATTTTTCTCGTGACTCGCAAACATTCATCTCGAATGATTAGACAAAAGAATTTAATAGATAACTATTCTCAAAGATGAGATAATTTACAATAATGAATGATGCAAATCCATCACGAAATATCAGAGGAACTTTCGGAGACACAAAGAAGAAAACCATCTTATCCGTAACGTGCAAGGAAAATGTGTGTCTCTCAACCCTCTAAGCCAGAGGTTCCCAACTTGTGATACGCGTACCTCTGGGGGTACGCGAAGAACCAGTGGGGGTACACGGAAGCAATGTTGGTAATGGCGGAAACAAGAAGACATAAAGGAAATAAAAGTTATAGATATTTGTTTCCTCAAGTTTTTGCGAAAATTACGTGAAATTATTAAAGTGTAATTCGAAAAACTTCATAAATAAACCAACAAGCCCTTTGTTTAGTGTTATGTTGCAGTTTTTCACTATTCATTTGCTCATATTAATGTTTGAAATGCAAATAAGTTTACTTTAGCTATAATGACCAGATTTTATGAACTTCAATCCGGGAAGCTCAAAATGGGGGGTAAATTTGGGATAAAGAGGGGAAAATTAGATTTTACTGCTTAATTAGAGATATCTGTCACTAATGTGCTACGAGCTAGGGTCGCGGTGACCTAGTAGTAAGGTCTCGGTTTCGGGCCCGGAGGGTTTCCGGCTCGAAACCTGATTCCACTAAAGAACTGCTGTGCATTGGGCTTGTTGCACGTGAAATCATACGAACAAACGTCCTCTCGGCTAGTTTGGATCTTTTAATTATTTTTTCGTCATTTTCCATAGCATGTAGGAATTGCTTCTATAGGTCTCTGTACTTTCAAAAATATTTTATGTGTTCTTAATTCAATGAATTGTAATTTCAATATCTGACCAGGTGTCCTCATTACATGACCGCGGTTCGAAATTACGAGGTACATCACAAAACAGCCCACATGTTGCTCAAAACGGGACGTTACCACTTGGCGGCCTGGAAAGTATGCAAAGCCCTACCAGTCATCAAAAAACCCTCCATCAGGCAGCCCAGAAAAAGTCACGCGCAAACAGCAGCGGATAAGAAAAGAAAAGAAAAGGGACAAAGTCGAAGATCTGACGGATTTAAAAGACTCACTACAAGCGCTGAAAGAAGTAAAAATGCTACTACAAGAATTTCCAACCCTGCTGAAGCGGCTCGACTGTGCAGAAATGCAAAATCCAGGGAAGAAAAAGTGCTCATAGTGCTTAAAGCACTCGTGAGCGATTAATCAGCATGCTGAGTGCACCGGCGCGGGGGGGGGGGGGGGGGGGGACCAGGCATGAGACGAACACCACACAGTCTGTCACCCTCGTCAGGCAGACTTATCATCAGGCATGGATCCCATTACCCCGTATTCAAGTCTACTTTATCTTTTTGTTAGCCCCATCGATGCATTTCATCAGGTTCGAAGATGAGGCTCCCTGAGACCACGCGCCTCGTTAAATTTCCACCGCTGTGTGTGGACGTTAATATAACTTAACTATACAATGAGCTAACGTATCACGGTAGTTAACCTGCGGGAGTGGTCTCCCCTAAGCTTTTTCGTATACTCCCTAACATATGTAGAGAAAAAATAAGCTAAAAGGCAGTAAAACGAACAAGCGTCACTAAAGTAGTGGAGAAAAAAAGTAAGCGAAACGTCATACCACGAGTTTCTGAAGGTCGTGTTTGACACAGCAAAGCGGAAAGAGAATTAGAAGCCGGTGTGGTTACGGAATAGGGCTCCATAAGATAAAGGAAACCAAATTTCCAATTTGAGCGCAATTTTTTTTTAAAACCAATTGACACAAATCTCCTTTTAAGGTTAGAAGGCCACATACAAAATTTGATTTATCTAAGTAATTTTGTTAAGAAGATATTGCGCTCAAAAGTATGCGATTAAACAGACCGACACACAGTCAACCTTGGCCCAAAATTTGCTACAAACCTACAATCTAGATGATAAAACTGTGTACCAAATATGAGTTATCGAATTCGCATGAACACGGACGGACAGACAAACCTCCCGTGGACGGAATTTGTCCAAAATTTGATAGAACCTACAATTTGTGTGTTACGATCACATACCAAATTTCACCTCTCTAGCTCTAATAGTTTTCGAGTTATCGTGTTCACAGACAGACAGAGGAACGGAGATAATTCCAAAAATTTGTTTTCGGAATCTGGGAGGTCTAAAACGTGGAGATTCGTCAAAATCTCAAGTTCGAATTTTTTGACAATTACAATACTTTCTCTTTGTATACTTCGTATACGAGAAAGTAAAAATACTCAAAGTTATACAAAATTGAATTGCCATTATGAAATATAGAGCAGGCATATTCTGTATGCACTAAAAGTTGCGAAAAAGAATTCCTCAGAAGCGAATTTTTAAAATTAAATCCAGTTCTTTTTTTTTTTTTTTCTTTCTCGTATACAAAGAGAAAGTACCGTTATCGTCAAAACAGTTCACTTCAATATATTGACGAATCTACACCTTTCAGACCTTCCCGAGTCCGAAAAGAGCATTTATAGATTTTTGTCTGTGAACAGGATAACTCAAAAATGCATTGAGATAGATAGATGAAATTTGGTATGTGGTCTTCACCCGAAATTTGTAGGTTCCTATCAAATTTTAAACGAAATCCGTCCACGGGAAGTCTGACCGTGTGCAAGAGAACATGGTAACTCAAGAAACTTAAACAGTTAGATAAATAAAATGTGGTACATAGTTTTATCATCAAAATTGCAGATACGTATCAAATTTTGAACCAAATACGTCACCGGGTTGACCGTCTCTTGGCCTGTAAATTCACGTGTATGTGAACGCGATGACTCAAAAACAGTTGACAATCTTACCCATGTTTTCAGCCTTCCTCCTTTTCCCAGTTCTCCGATTCCGAGGGCAATAAAAATCTGAGGACTCGTGGCCGAACCAGTCTTGCCCAAGGTCCGCAATTCGTACGGGGAGGGGAGAATACGACAGTGGTGGCTATGCCCCGCGGGTCAGTTACTGACCCACGAAGGCTTTATAAATGATCCACGCGTTTATTTTTATAAACTTATAATTTTTTATTATTAAATTTTCTCTTCTACATATGTAAGTATGCGGAGTTGGGCCCACAACACTTCACATGTATTCTGTCATATTTCATTTATATATTTCCTTGCATCAATCCTTTGATATCAATTTTAGACGTTGACTTTTATTTTTTGCTCTTCACTTGCAAAAGTAAAATTTGTACAACAAAATGGAAGCATAAATTTTTTAGAGTATTTTAAAAGTGAGGAAAAAAAAAAGGCAACTGTAAAGGTTTTCTATTAACAAATTTTCGGTATTTCTTAATTACTGGCACCTTTTCTACCCTCTTTCCAAGTAACACCACTGACTTAGTGACCCACGGACTAGTATTAAAAAGAAAATAATGAACAAAATTTGACCCATTTATCAAAAAGGTTCGCTATCACTGGTATACGAGAAAGTCAAAAGAGTTAAATTTATCACTGTAAACTATTTACTTAATTGTACGAAAACGGGGAATTCTAGGGCATTCAAATCAAATCCCGGAAGTTTGGTACTTTATGTGATTTGCCCAAGAAAAACATTTCTGACGGTAACTATACATTAAAAAAAATAGCCTGATGTATTAATTATTTATTTACATCTCTTCCATTTCTATCAATACAAACGTACATCGAAATATTTTTTTACCAATCAGAAATAACTTATCGTCTCAGAAAATGAAACTTGAACTTTTTTTTTCTTCTCCTGGCAAATCAGAGTGATCAAATTATAAGATGCAAAATTTCCTGACGCAAGATAGAAGGCGAAAGTAGATTCCTTTTGTCCATACCTACAAGGAAAAGAAAATTTACCCCCCCCCCCCACACACACCATCTCTTTCTCTTATTTCATAAGGGTTCAAGTTTAGTTTAGTTACAATAACATCCCCTTTGAAGCAACAGAAGGGGACCTCATAATTTTGAACCGTGGTCAGATGACTACGATGACATCCTAGATGGCTCATCCTCTCCCAACAGGTGGACTTTTGGCCCATGAATGATTTAAGGGGACATATTACTCCAAAAAATTGGCAAAATATCAATTTTTATTTTATTGGCTTATCTTGCTGATCTTATCTTTTAACTTATTGTATCAAAATTTCAAATTTGTACCTTTAATATTATAGATGTTGTTTAGTTTTTTATTTAAGATGGCCAACGATAAACATGCACAAATGACAACTTCAGCTGGCCTTTTCTCCATGTCAGACTTTTCTACACCTTCATGTTTTCAAAATTCTAAGGCATTTATAATTCTTTAGATAGAGCTTTCAACTTTTTTGTTTATCGTTATGCATATGATAAAACTGTGCATGCAATAAGCATTCAATTGCATAGGTTTTTTTTTTATATATATAAATTGAGGTAATGCTAAACTTTCACATTTTTCATCACATAAAACAGTAAAAAATCTATATTTAAGTGAATATTAGATGCACAATTTTGTGCAATATATTTCATCGAATCTGCAAATAAAATTTGAAGCAAAAAATATTCATATTTGAAAAAGTAGTAGGAATTTAAAATATAGAATTTTAATAAAAAAAAAATTTTTTAATTTTAACACAGCAGATCAAAATGAATTTTTCTCTTTCAGATTACTTTATGTGATTGTTAAGTTTTAGTAGTATGAAAAGTTTTTCAAAAACACTTAAAATAAAAAAATGTTAAGAACGTAAATGTGTTCCCTTAAGATTAAAATTCCCATGTCTTGCCCATCAAACCATACAGTGACTGTTCTGGTGACGGGGATAAGAGACAGTATTCTGTTCTGTACGACTTAACGTGCAAGAGGCGTATATACATGGCAGATCTTCAGTGGAATCGAGTTTTGAACCTGAAACCCTCCAGTGCCAAAGCCTAGACTTTACCACCGCAGCCACTATGGGTTTCAGCTATGAAAGATGGCCCATGCTTAAGTCGGAAACAATTGAAAGTTAGGGACTTAAAATCACTTTTCAGCCCTCAACTTCTAAGCAATTACAGCTATCGAAAAAGCTTCCATTGCAAAAGTTCTTCATTATGATGAGGTGATAATTCACCTGATTTGAACTATCTTTCTATCTGCAATGCTAAAGGAGTTACAGAGAATTGAAAATTTCATCCCCCACACTACCATTTCCAGCCCATCTATGAATTGCCCAGAGCAGTGGCGAATCCAGGAGTTGGATCGGGGGGCTGAGGTCATAAAAATTTTGTATCGTCATGACGAATGTGAAAAGCCTCATGGATAAACCAAAACACTTTAACTTTATAGACTTTACTCACTTGACAATAAGAATCATAAAGAACAATACAATACTTTCTATAATTTAAATAAAAAACATAATGAAATAATTAGCAAAAAAGTGTTTTTTGACCTACAAGTACGCGTGAAATGACTGCAAAAGTAAGGATATTTTCGAATATGTCAAACCAGAAAGAAATGTTATCGTGGTTTTAAAAAAAATTTATTCATTTATTTTTTTAAAAAGGAAAATTGAGAACAAACTGTTGTAGTGGTTTTAAATAAAGTCAAAAATTCTGGTTTAGCTCGAGGCAGGGGGCTGCAGCCTCACAGCACCCTTGCTACAACCAGTGGCGAATCCAGAATTCGGGTCTGGGAGGGGCTGAGGTCATAACATTTTTGTATTGTCGTGATGAGTATCAAACCTCACAGCTTATGTAAACCAAAACACTTTAAGACACTTTACTCATCTGGCAATAAGAATCATAAAGTACAGTACAATACTTTCGATAATTTAATAAAAATTCAATGAAATAACTAGACAATTATGTCTTCGACCGCGTCAACACTACAAGTACAAGTGGAATGACTAGAAAAGTAGGAAAAGTTTTGAGCCTGTCAAGCCAGAAAGCAATGTTGTCACCTTTTTAATATTTTTTTTTAAAGGGAAATTAAGAATAAACAGTTGTAGTGATTTTAAATAAAATCAAGAATTCTGGTTTAGCTCTGGGGGGGGGGGGCTGCAGCCCGATATCCCCCCTGGATTCGCCACTGGCTACAACACATCCTTTTCTACACTAAAGGGAAAAGAAAATGTATCCATTTAAGTTTTAACTTCATATTTTTCAGTTTAAGTTGATGTTTTGCCTTCTTCCATAATAAATTTATTATTTCTTATTGTATTATAATGCAATGCAACTCACCATGAATTTAAGTTATCACTAAAAAGTTATAGTTCATTATTACTATGTATAAACTGTTGAGACAGAATTAAAAACAAAGTGCACTAATAAAAGAAAAACACAAGAAAAATTAACAAAATAAAAATTTATTGATTAAATCCTTATAAATAATCAATTATATAAAAAAAATTCAATACTTAAATACATTGCAATATATTCGAGAAACTGAAACAAGATCTAAGACGCAGGAAAAAAAACCCAATAAAAATAAACCTTTTAAAAAAGTGAAACCCAACTAATGTTTCATAGAAATTTTTGAAAAACACTCAATTTATAAATATGTCACATGTCAAACAAATACTGAAAATTCTTTATTATTTTAAACACCAAATAGCATTATAATGTATTTAAATAAATGCTAAATATAACAGAAATTTAGAATACAGATAGCAACAAGATAAAGTAATAAATTAAATTTCAACTTTTCAAACTGTTTATCAATCATAAATAAATATACAAAGATAATCACATTAAGTACAATGAGTTTTAAAGCATTTTCTCATTTAAGGAACATCAGAAAATTTTGTCAATCTTATTAAGGCATTTGCAGTGCTAGGCTTTAGAATTATAATTTTAACAAAGCATTTAGCTTTCCACTCTTATGAACTGCCATGGTATCATCACAACCTCCAATATGCTGGCCTTCAATGAAAACTTGAGGGACAGTTCTTCGTCCAGCTTTCTTACCCATGGCTTGCTGCAATTTGTCGCCACCCTCTGGTAAAATACAATTATTAGTTAATTGGGCAGAATAAAAAATTTATTGCTTAGCAATTAATATTCTTACACTTTTGAATTGACACAAGGTAATAAATACACTTTAAGGTAATAACATTAGCAAATAAAATGCAGGGGTAATTATGAGAGTCGTTTCAAAAATCCTGAAAACTAATGTAGTAAAAAAATCTGACATAATATCAAATAATTCAGAATGTTAAATAGATACATATACATTCAGTCATGCATACTTCAACAAAATGACAGGATTTTCGCTAATTTACTCACATGGGAAGTTTGACTACTTCATTGAATTTGATATGATTTAAAAGTTGTAAATTTAAGAAATATCTTAATGGAATATTTGTTCTAAATCAAAATTTGAGAGAGAGAGTGAATATTTCTTTAAAAAAATTGGAAATTCCAGATTTGAGAAAGTAAAAAATCCAGAACACAATCACCTGTGAAAATTAATTGAATTTAAGTATGCAACTAGGAAACAACTCCAAAATATACATTTTGAGACAGCTGCTTCCATAAAACAGTTGGAATCTAGATGTTGGTACATACTCTTAAAATGGCGCCAAATGGCCAAAGCAAGACTTTGACTCTTCCACCTCACTGTTAGCATTAGCTTTGTCGACATTTGAAGAGAGTGTACCAACTTCTAAATTTCACCTCATAAAATATCTAAAAAAAAATTATAATGGATAATTTTTTAAAATTAGTTATTGAATTCTAAGTAGTCTACAATGCAATTGTTTCAATTTCAAATGACAAAAACACATATATAGGACAGTTTTAAACAGTGAAGCTGAAATCTATTCAATGGTAATTTGCACCCCAACTACATAACAATGGTGTAGTAATAGTAAATGGCACACCTGGGTATAATATGATTTTTTTTACCCGCTATCATCAGTGTGGCTTAACAAGGAAAAATGGTGTTTGGGGCATGGTATTATTCTTCCTAATATTTTTTCCACTAATGCTTATCTCCATGGTGCCAACTAAGACTGGCACCCCGGACATATATCCCCCTTGCCAAGTCACTACATCCAATTATGAATGTCTCGTGCTCTTTTCAATTCATGATTTTAAAATAGATAATATCCTTAGCTTTAACCCCTTAACAGTTTTATTTTATTATCTAATAAGATGACCCGTTCTGTTTTGGAAAGGGGCTGTCGTTTTCCTTCATCTCAGAAGGCATAGAATACCGAGAGTTGTTTATAGATTTTATGCAAGTTTTGTGTCAAATCATAAAGCTAATTAATTATTAAATTTTAGTTTATAAGCCATAAAATACAATAATTAGAAACATGTACGTTTACAGGCATGATGGTTAAGCCACTCAAAACTCAAATAAAGCCTTTTTTCCCAAGATCACTGGCTTTTTTGCTTTAGGAGGTACTTTGAGATTTGGAATTTGACCAGCCGTACAATTCCTATGAAGAAAACACAATCTACAACAGCCTGTAGGAGCCATACTGAGGTCTCCATCTGTTGATTCGCTGGCTTTTGATGTCCAACATTTCACCAAAACAGTCTATCCACCCCACAAATCCTCCAGCAACAATGATTCTTTGGGATCCCATGATGGGAGATAACCATAAACAAGCCACTTCCATCCTGCTTAGGCATACAGAGCTTCTGAATGACCAGAACACCACAACAGCAACTTGGGCACTGAAGCCAGAGTCCTAACAGCCAACTACTAACGAAGGAGGTACGTCCCATCATCAGACTGGAGGTGACACATCCCCACACCATTACTATACCCCAAGGGGAAGCGAGAATCCTCTTATTTATCTGGCGGCTTCTTATCAGTGAACTTGCAGTGCCTCCCAGTGTGTATGTTATGGAGACAAGGCATGCTTTAAACATGAAACCTGAAAAACTGACCATGGGAACACGGCTTGGTCAATTCAAAATCAGAGGAGGGCTAATATCCAAGCAGTAGGATATAGTCAATGATAAATCAAGATGTTTATAGGCTGCTACAAATGATCAGTGAGTAACATAAAGCATGTTTTATATGCATCTCAAGGCTATTGAGGGAGCTCCATGAAATTATACAACATATGGTTTAAAGACAGAATTTTATTACTAAGAATATTGATTACTGGCATTTAAAACTAAATTCTGTTCAAATATATGAATAACTTTCAAATGAATCAGGATTTTCATATCCACTATCATTTAATTAGGCATACTGACATATGGGACAGCTTTTTTGCCCATGATATCAATTTAAAATAAGATGTAGTAAAAGTTTTCTAGCATTTTGTGTGATCCTATGCCAGAACATTTCTATAAATACTAGATTTGATAAATCTGAATAATTTTTTTCTTTGGAAGGTGATGTCAATTTAATTTTTGATACCTAAAATTATCAGAAAAATTTAAAAATTTGTGAATAAAAATATACAGTATCTCCCAAAAAATTTTGACACTTCTGAAGTTCGACAAAATTGTGTTTTATATACTAACAAAACTTAAAATTTCTCAATAGGAATTTTTTAAACATTATCTTTATTCTGTTCTTAACATAACTATGCAAAGTATTTTGAATACAAAATAAATCTTATTTTTTACAACAATTAAAACTTAACCAAAAAGTTACCTCACAAAAGTCATTGGACACTTCAATAAAAACATTGTAACATATCAGAAAATATAGCAATGTTTTGGTATAGTTCAACATTTACAACAACTTTCAAACAACTGGGCATTGAGGAAACTTTTTTAAATTTCTGCATCAATATTCCTCCATTTTCTAGCTAGCACACTCTAGATCACTTTTTGTTTTAATGTCACGTTTTCAAACTCTAACCTCCAATTCTCACCAAATGTGCACAATTGGGTTCAAATCTGGTGATTGGGGTGACTTTTATAACTTTCAGACAGTTATAGAGACAATAGGGATGAATGTAGTGAGCTGTGTGCTGAGGAACGTTATCTTGATAAAAAATAAAGTTGTTTCGGATACCCAAATTTTGGTCTGATAATTTTAAAATATTTAAATAAAGGCAATGATCCATTATATTGTCAATAAACATCAAATTACTCAGTCCTGATGCTGATATGCATCCACACATAAAAGCTCGAAAATGCTTCACTGCTCCAACTAAATGTTTTAGGATTCCTCATTTTTCCTTTTCCACATCCAAAAATGTTAAATTTGCTCTAATCTGCAAACAGGAAGTTATTCCAATAAGATACAGGTTTATTTATAATTTTGTGATCAAAATTCTAATCTATCTATTCTTTACACTCACAAAAATTTTTCTTCTGACTGCAAGCTCATGTACACCAGCTGATACAAGCACTTGCCATATAGTTTCTGGTGAAATTGAAGTCGAAAGTTTCTAACTCAATTCTGTAGAAATTTTTAAATCACTCAACAGTGGATTCTTCACAATTTTACTCGGAATAAATATCTGCTCATGTCAAGTTACCTTTGCTGGATGACCACTTCTTGTCTTGTTTCCGATTTGATTTTCCTTTTCAAAACATTTTATTACAGAATAAAAAAGAAATGGGATAAATTTACTAATTTTGAAACATTTTGAACTGTTTTATCACTTTTATGTTGAAAAATAATCAATAATCAGATTTCTAGCAACATTTGTTGTTTCCTTATGCCTATGAACAATTTTTAAATATGTAGAATATTTTTTCGCTAAATACAAAAACAAGATAAAAGCCAAATGGTATTAAAATATTTTAAAAATATATAAAATATTTTAAAAGATTTTCCAAAATAGTAAAAACTGGGTCAAACATCCCCACTTCAGGGAGGTTTGACCCACCTATTAAAAACAAAATAAATAATTGTTTAAAAATTAATAATGACATACTTCATTAACTATTTCTCTTTATAACATACAATTCAGAATTAGTTTATTTCATAAACAGCATATATAAACTGCATTTAGTAAAAGTTTTGATAATCAGAAAAGTCAAATTTATTTTTCAAAGCAGCTCTTTTGGTTTTACTGCAATTTGTTTTATTAAAGCCCATTGCTCTACCCAGACTTCAGGGCTTTGCAAAGATAATTCTTTATGCCTGTGTATAAATCCTTTCAACCAGTCATAGCTAGCAGATTTGTTTGTTGACCGTCTTTGGAGTTAATCCATAAAGTAAATTGGAAGTAAGCTGTAAATATTCCTAATTTTTTCCTATATTAGGGAATACTTGACAGGAGAAATGATTAGCTTTAAATTGTATGCTTCCATCTCCAGAGCCTTTATATTTATCCATATAATTCTTCCTAAATTTTTTTTTTATCAATACAATCCTCAGCAGCTGATGCTCAATGCTTTAATCTTTTTAAATGATAGACAGAATAGCAGCTTTAATTAATGTTGGAAATACCTTTCGTTTTTTATTTTATACTGACTTATAGAAAAATGGCATTGAAATAAATAAAAGACATTGATTATAATATTCATTATTTTTTCATTAAATCTACTGAAATGTTAATGAGGTCAAGGAATGAAGAGATATTTATAAATTCAATAAATGCTAATGTAAAATTTTTTTTCTTTTCATTGTTAAAAGACTTTAATACCTATTTGCCCAATAATATCTAAGAAAAAAATAGAATAAACAATAGCATATATGAATGGTACAATATCGCCTTGATGAAAATTTTATATGCTTTGAGCATTTTAGGCACAGAATTTTCCAACTATGACAAAAATCTTGCAAACATAGAAATTAGTAATTAAATTAATTTTAAATTAAGTTAGAAATATGTAATATGTGAGATTTAATTTTAAAATAAAAATATTAGCCCTTCATATTTATAAAATGGGGAGGTTAGACCCGGACCAAACCTTCCATACTTTTGCTAGGGGTCAAACATCCCTTTGCAGCCATTTTATTAAGAATGCCAAAAAAAAAAAAAAAAAACATATTAATAACTATTACTATTTCTAATTAAGTGGATAGTCTTTCAAAGCTTTATTTAAGGCAGACTTATAAGCCAAAATATTTTTGCACATTTAACATAAAATTAACACAGGTTCTTACAATTGAAAACCAAAAATTTTCTTTTCCAAGCAAGAAATATGAAACAGGACATAGTCTTTGCAAATGTTTTAAAATTTGAGTATGGTAAGCAGTTGATGATTAATGAGCTGCCATTTGGTATTTATCTTTGAAATCGGTTTAAAAAAAATTAATGGGGGTGGATCAATCCTCCCCTATGGTCAAACATCCCAAGTCTCCCCTACTAGCTGCAGGGTTTTTTTAAACAAATTTTTAAAGTGTCTGATCACTTTTGGGAGCTACTGTATTTAAATTAATTACTGCCAAATTAATGTTCTTCTCAGAAGGAATGGCACTAGAGTTTGCCCGATGGGGGGCTGATTTGCCCGACATGGGGGCATGGTCTCCACGACAGGGGCATGACCTGCTGTACGGCGGGACAAGTGCAATGAAATTGGTCTCAAATTTTCTCCAGATTATTATTAACTACAATTGAATATCCAGTACAAAAAATTTCCCTGAACAGATACAAAGTTTTTCCCCGGTCAACACTCTGGCGCCACCCCTGCTTTTCAGAGCAGTTACTACACATAAGTGTGGTAAAAATACACAATTTTAATATCATTGATTTCATAAAAGAATGAATCCTAAAAATGCATTAGGTATGAAATCCAATCAAAAAAAATTTCCAGATATAAAGAACTAATAGAAGAATGTATCAAATAATGTAACTGCATTTATAAAAATTTTATAATTGGCTTAAGATGTTTTTTTAAAAATGTTCTTTACCTATCACATCCAATTCCAATGCATAAAAGTCCACTCCTAACGACTTGAAAAGTTCTTTTACCTGCAAATAAAAAAGGAAGAAATTAATTAAAAATAATTAATTAGTAGTAATTAATTAAAAGCAAATTAAAAAGTACAAAGCAAAATAATTATAGGTATGTATTCCATTTACAACTATTAAAATTTATAAGCAAAATTGCTTCAAAATGTGGGACTTCTCTACTATATATATTTTGAAAACACATATGTTAAAAATTTATTTTGAAAATGATAGTTAGAAAATTAATAGAAGCATTTAAACTTATATTGATAATAATAATTAATCTATTCAATTATTAATTAATCTAATTCAAATATTTAAATGAAAAATATAATTTTGCATTGCTCTTTTCCAATGTCCAGTATATTAAGGGCATTCAGAGAGGATATTGTTATTGCACTCCTGTATTTTTACTGAAATCAAGGAAAAATGCTTATTTTCAAAATGTAAGTAAATGTAACAAAAACACTTTTTCACCTTCTATCTTGCTTTCATCTGGATTTTACTATAAAGGAAATCACATTTTTTATACATATCGTCTTTGTTTAGGCAAAAGTCACCAAGTCCAAAACTATAGTAGAAATGTGGTCAGTTTAAGCTTAATTAATTTTGAGTCATCATGAAAAATAGTAAAAATTATTTTACAGATTTAGATAACATGTTTCGGTCACAAAATAACTAATTGAAAATTCTAATTGTAGGGTTTATGTGGACTTAGTGACCCAAAGACTCGGAACGAGTATCACCGAAACTGCATGAATGGTAAGTTGTTCACGATCTGCCATTGTTAGTATTCATGCAAAGTGGATAAATGATGGTGACACCAGCAATAGACACCAAGGTGTTGGTCGTCCATGCGTCATCAAAGAAAAAGAATGTCAGAGACTGTCCCACTTGATAAAACAAAATCGGCACCATACGGTGGCTCAGCTGACAGCCCAATACAATGCAGGTCCAAGCGCAAGTGTTTCAGAACACACAGTTCAGCGGACACTGTTGGATATGGGATTGTGCAGCAGACATCCCACTCATGTGCCTCTGTTGACCAAGCGTCATCGTCAACTATGCCTACAGTGGGCCCAGGAACATCGAGACTGGATCATGGATGAGTGGACGAGAGTTGCCTGGTCGGATGAATCTCGATTTCTCATTCATCACGTCGATACTCATGTCAGGGTATGCCGTCTGCCAGGTGAACTGTTGATCCGCTCTTGTACAGCAGGACATACACAGGTTGACGGTGGCGATATTATGCTTTGAAGGACGTTAACATGGGTGGCTCTGGGACCCATAGTTGTGGTAGAACAGACCATGAAAGCTGCAAACTATCTGAACATCATTGTGGATCATGTCATCAAGGGGTCATGTCATCAAGGGTACATGGCATGACAAATGCCATGTACCCTTACATGGCATTTGTCTTCCCAACTGGAAATGGAATCTTCCAGCAGGACAACGCCTCATGTCACAAGGCTCGGATTGTGTTGGAGTGGTTCGAGGAGCATACTGATGAATTCCACTTAATGTTCTGGCCACCTAACTCACCAGATCTTAATCCAATGGAGCACATTTGGAATGTCATCAAGCGGCAGCTCAGAGCTCAAACACCACCATGGCCGAATATCTTGACTTTGTGTGACCGCTGCTTAGACATTTGGTACAACCTGTCTCTAGTCATGTACCAAAAACTTATGGCATCTATGCCCAGGTGAGTTGCAGCTGTTTTGAAGGCCAAAGGAGGCACAACTCGTTATTGAGTAGGTGGTCATAATGTTTTGGCTCTTCAGTGTAAATGCTAAAGTTTTTCTTCAGCAATAATACTATTAATTTGCTACGAAAATGCTTAGAAGTCTGTTTAATTATAGAATCGGATTCCACAGTATGATCTGTAATTTAAAAAGCAAGTAAATTTTTAAGACTTGCTTGCATACTTCTGTTTCAAATTTAATGGAGTGGTTTATGTTTAGAAGAAAGTTATGTTTGAGACGCATGCTTGCTGTAATGGCGTTTTGTCTCGAATTGAGGATAAAAAAATTTGAGAACTAATTCTCAAATTGAGGACTACACATGAGAGTCTGTCTCACAGCCCAATCTCCTACCTTTAATGGAGTGTTTCAGATTTTGCATTGTTTTGTTATAATATTATGAATTAGCAAACCTGATTTAACCCTTTGACTACTAACAGGATTATATACATAACGCTTGCTTTCTAAAATTACTAATGGGATAAAAATTGCTTTGAAACTCATTATAATATGCCCTAGTTGTAGAACAAGAATAATTGTGCATATTTCATCTTTAGTCACTTTGAAAGCATAGCTTATTTTCCCTCCAAAAGCCATTGTTTACTGAAGACCTTTCTTCTGTGCACATATCTTCGATAGTTTTGATCTATTGGTAAGCAGTACACATTTTTTTTGTGATATGAAATATTGTAAATGCATAAATAAATTTTTGCAATAACTAATAAAAATAATCATGTGTCATAACTGTTTCATGTTTTTGGTTATGGGACTATTATATCCCAGCCTTTTATTTAAAATGAACATGAAGGAAAAAACCCTCCAACAGTTAACTTGGCTTACTTGGAGCCTATTATCTTCATTTGCATAGTAAAAATGGATAAAAACATTTTAAAAAATTCCACATAAAAAATTGGATAAAAGAAATCTTTAAAAAAAATTGTAGTCGAAGAATTAAAAATGACAGCTAAATAGTATTATATAAACATAGGCAATAAAATAGATAATGCTTTTTAACATGTTTTTAAGCTGGAATTCTTTCTATTGAAAGTGTGTGTGAAAATGTTACACACAAAATGCAATGGTGGATGAAATCGAGCCAGGCAAAGATGAGACAGGCAAATAAAGCCCAAAGCACTATCATACTATAATGTTTCCGACTAGAGGTTCAAATTTCTATTCATAATTTTCTGTCAGACCAACAAAAAGTCAATAAACTTCTTAGGGATTAAAGGAATCAGTTAAGTAGTTAAATAATCTCCAATAATCATTTCATATTTTCTGAATGGAGATATACTTTGACTTCTTCAGAGATGTTTTGATAAACAGATATGATTGGAATCTGGCAAACAACACTGCTTCATCAATTCAATAAATTAATAAGTTTTTTTTTGGTGAACATATAGTGAGATATAGCTTGTTTCACTGAAAAAGATATACAATAATACATCTGTGTAATAATTAATCATGATAGGAAAATGTTATTTTAAGTTTGCATTAGATCGTAAAACTTTTTTATTTCTAGATTGATAAAAAAATACTATGCACTTTTTTCATAGATTACAATATTTTTCATTTATAAGAAAAAGTATAATGAGTTCTTCTAACAAACATCAGTAAATTCCTTACCTTCATAATAATTTCAAAGTTTTTATAACAATTCAATGCAAAATCTATTTAAACTATCTGAAGATTTTGAAATTATTACAAATATAAATATTTTGCCTGATGCAGAGTGAATAAAATATAAAAAAAAGTTTTTTCCTAATTATATTTTTTGGTTAGAAAAACTTGGTAACATCTTTTCATTTGAATCAAAATCTATGATTGTGAAGCATTTCAAATGAATAATTCAAGCAAAGTTGAAAGATTAATGGATATTCTACTCTCTTTAATTATATGTATCAAAAATACAAAATATAAATCACTGTTGAGATGGAATTATTTTTCACAATGAGGCACAGAAAACTTGAAATAAAATTTTTTGGAATAAAAAAGTGCTTTTTCATTCCAAGGAATTATTAATCAGGTTCACACTAATAGTTAATTTTTAATAACGAATAACACCAACAATTTTTATCTGACATAAATAAAACTAATGTCCCGCAGGCAATTATAGTATTGAAAGAAATAAAATTGTTGAAGCATAAAAAAAATCGGATCTTAATTCGAAACCACTTTGAAGAACTTTCCTAATACCTTTACGTTAGGTGATTTAGCAAGCTAATTTAAAGATAAAATATTAATCATTTATAACAATAATATTTTTTAAAAAAATATAAAATCGAACTTACTTGAACGCAATAGGGACATCTCGATTTGCTAAATATCATAACTTTGTTTTCCTTTATATACTTTTCAATTTCTTCAAGTAATTTTGCATCAATTTGAGCGGCAGCCATTCTTGTTGTAAAGTATCAAATTAGTAGAAAACTTTACAAAAACACTTCAAGCTTAAACCCACTTTTTCTTATTCAATTCTAATATACAGTACGCACCACAGGTCAGGTACACTCGGCGAGAGGAGGCGATCCTAGAGTTAGATATTAATAACAGCTTAGCGCCATCTTTTGAGAATCAAGGAAAGCTAAAATAGTAAATACTGATTGCTTGATCCTTTCTACTCCAGGTTTCGATTCAGGTCAGAAGTAAGAAGAAATAACAGCAAAATAGTTTCAAAATTTAGAAAATTATTTTGAAAAATCATATAAAATGTTGCTCTCTAAATTTGCTTCCATATTCATTCAATAAATCTGGCGATACATTTCCCTTTCTAAAATGTTAGAATTATTCACTCTAAGTATTTTCTATCAAAAGTTGCAACAATCGTATGTCTTTCGAAAAAAAAAAATGTGTATCTGTTGGCCAGTGGTGTAGTCGCAAAATAAGCAGTGCCAGGACGCTCTAAAAGCAGTACCGGGACGTTTTAACCTGGATGAAAAAAATTACGCTGTTTTAGGAAAGATCCCACAACTTTTCTTATTTATTTCTCGTGAAAAAAAAAGTAGGGCCATATTTATCACTCTCATCGCACTGCTACTGCCAACCAGTCTTGAACCAGTTTATCATAGTTATTATTTTTGTCTGTTTGTTTGTTTTATTTTTCGTAATTTAAAATTTAAAAAAATATATCTCAGACACTAGGCAAGACAAGAGGAAATTTTCTCCTCCACAGCCTCCCCATTGGAGCTCAACGAAAGACGTACTTTACTGTTTGCAAAGTATATAATACTATGTCATTTTCATAATATATATCAAATAGATAAAGAAATTACCTGTAATAACTATTTGCACCTTTGCTACCTTTTATCTTTTTCCTTTTACTCAAAACAGAGATATTTTTGTTTGATAATTTATATTATACTAGCTGCATGACCCGGCGTTGCACGGGCAATCTTGTATAATGGGATATTCCAGGGCGGAGAGAAGTGAGATCACGTGAGGCCTTCGGATCCATATTTTTTCATATGCCCGGCTCCGTTTTTTTTCAACAAATATTGTCACTTACTTTCTCCAAGAAATGTAAATATTCTTTCAAATCTAGTCTTTTTATTACTAATTTTCATATGCCCGCCTCCG
>BGPR01004192.1:104481-117361 GCA_013235015.1 Araneus ventricosus | reverse complement strand
GAAAGACCGCAGAATAATGCTGGGTGACTGCTTTTTTCCTCGACTGTACGCAAGAAACTCTATTATATACTCTGATTTGAAAGTAGAGGACGTTGAAGACTACATCCCAGACTGGATGGAAATAATTTTATAAGCATCATTCAAATACACTCCTTTGTCCTCAAGTTGTTTTTGCTGACAACAAGGTTAAAATAAAAATTCCTTTGCAAAACTACAAAATGATCCCTACAGCCAAACCTCAATAGGAATTCGTTTCACCATATCATACGGAATACTTTCTGTGTAATTAAAATTTTGGTAAAATCCTTGTCATTCACAATAATTGCATATCCAGTGGCGGTTCGTCCATAAGAGCTGCAGTCCCCCTGAACTTTTTTAAAATATTGTATTTTCGTTTTTATTCTAATTGGCTTACTTTTCCAGTAAGAGAATTCAGTAATCAACGAAAATGGCCAAAAAGTAATAAAAAATGTAAAAAGAAGATGGAAATTCAATTAAGAATTAAAAGAGAGACTTACCAGAGCTGCATCAAGTTTTGCCCCTCCTACGTTTCCGATATTAACCCAATGAGAATCGCGGAGCGGGAGAAAAGCAACCCTTTCTCCGTTAGAAATTGAATTCATTTGAGCTGCATCTTTTCCAGCTCTCATCTGGCGCGACTTCCTCATTTGGCTCCGTTTTCGCTTTTTCTTAGTAGTTTTTTCGTTAAGTCGTTTTCCTAAATACAATTCTGTAGGAGTTGTAATTTTTTGCTTCTTTCTTTACTTTTTTTCGGGTGCTGATTACGATTCTGAGGTTTGCCACCAATAATTTTTGTTTGAATTTCAGTTATAGCCAAAAATATATAAATATTTCTTCTCTCCAGGGTTTTGCTTATAACTCAAAAACTATCAATTTTTAGTATATCCTTATTATAAACCAAAATAATCAGCACAATATTTCCCACAACTTAGGTCTACAAAACTTTTGCAGCACTGTTTGTTTCTGAGCTGACGAGCCACCACTGCGTGTATCTATAAGGTAGTTTATCTTTTTTCCTAGTTATTTCATATATAATCTTGGTGTTTCCAAAGTGATATCATACCCTGTGTCAAGCCGAAATTGAGACTGAGTAGAAGTTCCAGCTGTGGTTCTCATGTAAACAGTCCAATCTTTTGATCAAATCCTACCGTTATCTAAAGTTATCTAAATAAATACAAATTCCTGTGATTCTATCTTAGTTGCTGATACCAAACTTAAAGATTTGTTGTTTTCTTTTGTAACAATCTCGTTGCAGTGTCGCAAGATTTTAAGATCAATCAACATTGAAACGGAACATTCTCAATATTTTTTATCCATATAATTTTCTTCATGTTTGCTCTTACACGCATGATCAATTTGTTTGTGTCTACTGCATCATTAAACTTCTAAACTAAAATCACCAGCTTCTATTTCCAAATCGCTAACATTTCCTGATCCTACTAACTATACTTTCACAAAAATATATAAAAAAATCGTATTATTAGGCATCTGCATCCATATTTATAATAGGACTTTCTTATCTCAGTTCTTCTTTATTCAAACAATGTAGAACAACTCTATATTTTCGGGCATTCCTCTACGGGTAATACTTATGAGGAAATTATTACTTATGAGGAATTTTTATTACTAATGAGGAAAATAACGTGTAACTCAAAAGCGATCATAGGATTTATCTTCCTGTGATTCAAAAAATTGCAAAATACTGACTTATACCCCTAAATCCTTATTTAAAAACTATTTTGAGTGTTTAACCTACCATTATCTGGAGGGATATGTATTGGCCTAATTTCATGTTAGGTGTTTTGCAACTTCAAAATTAATATCTGATGCTATCTCTGCACTTAATTCGTTATTGTGTTACAGGTTTTTGTAATGACTTTCATTTTTGAATATATTCGCAACGTTTTGTATTTTATATGAAAGTCCCCTAATTTAGTGGCCTTCTTTTATCTAACACCGAGATGACCCATATTAGCCTTTTAGTTCTGCAGCGTAGATTGGTGGCCCTTCATTTCGAGGCCTACCATACTGGAGTAGGTTTCCGCACCTACCTCAAACTATATCATTAAGGAAATGAATTGAACTCGCATAGCTTGTACTTCTAAAGCACCTACGTCTACTGGATTTATGAGTATTTAGTTATGCATTCGTAACGACACAAAATGATGGAAAATTTGTGTAATGAGACTTTCATGCCCTTATTTACACTAGAACCTGCATCTCGTATAATTTATAACTGAACTTCTGCTCTCTAGTTCTTCATTTCCGTAATTTTTTTGGCCATTCACTATGATTGCCGTTATTCATGCTGAGTAGTCAGAATCCTTAATAAAGAAAAAAATTCAAAGAAACGAAAAAGGAATAATTTATTAACAAAAGAATGACCTCCAGAATAAATGAGAAGTATGAATAACCAATGAATGATGTTTCATAAATAAGAGAGATGTCTAGATGTATAATGCATTGGCTTCCTGCAGATGCAATGAATACTTGATGAAACAAGAAATAACAGCTAATAATAGAATATCACAGAAATAAAGACTTCTGGATACTGATTTTATTGCCGATTATTTTTTTTATATAAAGTCCCTTCTTACCTGAAAGTGGAACATTTTTGCAATATGTTTCTCTTCTAATGTTGGATCAAGAATTAATTCGGAACCATTATAGATTGGCGCATACTTTAATTAGTAAAATACTTTAATCACGAAAAAAATTATGATATTCGAGTCAATTATTTTACTGCTAAAAATACGAAATATAATTTTTATTAGTCCTTATGGTAACATAACTAGTCGCTATTCATCTTTCCAACATTCAATTATTCACTTTGGCCTTGTAAATCCAATAAATATCCCTTAAAGCCAGTATTTGTGCAACTACACTCATCCAAGGAAGCCTCTGTGCTCTGTTTCCAATGAACACTTGGCATTGCGTTCAGGACAACTTAAGTGCAACTACACTCATCCAAGAAAGCTTCTGTGCTCTGTTTCAATGAACACTTGGCATGGCGTTCAGGACAACAAGTGCAACTACACTCATCAAGAGAAGCTTCTGTGCTCTGTTTCAATGAAACTTGGCATTGCGTTCAGGACAACTTAAGTGCAATTACATCCAAGAAAGCTTCTGTGCTCTGTTTCAATGAACACTTGGCATTGCGTTCAACTGAGAGAACTTAAGATGCAAGCTACACTCATCCAAAGCTTCTGTGCTCTGTTTCAATGAATCATTAGCATTGTGCGTTCAGGCACAACTTAAGTGCAACTACATAAACCAAGAAAGCTTCACAGTGCATCTGTTTCCAATGAATACTTGGCATTGCGTTCAGGACAACAAGTGCAACTACCTCTCATCCAAGAAAGCTTCTGTGCTCTGTTTCAATGAACACTTGGCATTGGCGTTCAGGACAACACTGTGCAACTACACTCATCCAAGAAAGCTTCTGTGCTCTGTTTCAATGAACACTTAGCATTGCGTTCAGGACAGACAAGTTAGCTACACTCATCCAAGAAAGCTTCTGTGCTCTGTTTCCCATGAATGCACATTGCGTTCAGGACAACTTAAGTGCAACTACACTCCTCAAGAAACTTATGTGCTCTGTTTCAGTGAACACTTGGCATTGCGTTCAGGACAACTTAAATACCTCACTCATCAAAGCTTCTGTGCTCTGTTTCCAATGAACACTTGGCATTGCGTTCAGGACAACTTAAGTGCAACTACACTCCTCAAGAAAGCTTGTATTTCTCTGTTTCAGTGAACACTTGGCATTGCGTTCAGGACAACAGTAAATGCAACTACACTCACTCAAGAAACATGTGCTCTGTTTCCAGTGAACGCGGCGTTCGGGACAACTTAAGTGAATCTACACTCATCAGAAAGCTTCTGTGCTCTGTTTCCAATGAACACTTGGCATTGCTTTCAGGACAACTTAAGTCTGCTCTCAAGAAAGCTTCTGTGCTCTGTTTCAATGAACACTTGGCATTGCGTTCAGGACAACAGTGCAACTACACTCATCCAAGAAAGCTTCTGTGCTCTGTTTCCAATGAATACTTGGCATTGCGTTCAGGACAACTTAAGTGCAACTACACTCATCCAAGAAAGCTTCTGTGCTCTGTTTCCAATGAACACTTGGCATTGCGTTCAGGACAACTTAAGTGCAACTACACTCATCCAAGAAAGCTTCTGTGCTCTGTTTCAGTGAACACGTGGCATGGCGTTCAGGACAACTTAACGGAAGCAAGGACAGATCTGATGTCAATCATGTCTCCTTCCGGTTGCACGGTATGCACTTCCTTCGGCGTATACCCATTCAACTAACAGGGAATCCTTGATAGGGGTATACAGAGCCATTAATGTTAATGTCCTTTAGTGGAATTCAGTAAAATCATTTTTGCACACTAAAGATTTAAGCAAAATATGTTCCACTTTTCTGTGAACAAAACTGTCCCGTTATGAAGCTATTAATTTCATTATTTTAGTCCAATAAACGGCAGCATCTAGGAAGTTGTGTCGCCTATTGGTGGATCTTCCTCGTGGTAGCCGTCGAAATGATCTTAAGTGGCCCAAAATGATGAACGCCATTATGTATGGCATCATTTCTCATATTACCATGGCACATTCGCAACAATAGGGATAATTTTCTTCTGTAGAATTTAAATTTTTATTTTGTACGCTTTTGCTGAAATTCCCCTGATTTCTGCTTGACAGGTACTCCTAAGGGTAAACACAAGATCGAAGTGGATACTCGAAATTAATGTTGGTAATGGTGAAAAAGACAGAACATGAAGTAGTAAGGGTACATACGACTGTTAAACCTCGAAAATTTTCGATTTTATGAAATATATATATATATATTATTCCCCTGTCGTTCCTGAATAATTTAAAACAATCCGCGTTAAAAATTTCCATAATTATGAATGAAAATGTATCAGCTGTTCAACGTAAACATTGAATATGGCCATAACTTTAAAGTGGTATAACTCAAAATCTTTTTTTTATATTCCGCGCACGATATCTCAAGGACTATTGAATAATTTTACACAAAATTCTTACTAAATATGTATTGTGTTCTTCTCTACAAATTGAACATCATTTTTGAACATATTTCCTCCAAAGAAGTTTTTTGGAGGGTTAGAAAAGTTGAAATTTTATCAGTTTTTAACATTTTTATTTTAAATTGGTATATAAAATAGAAATTAAATTTAAATGTTAATAAATTGAGGTTCAGTTTCTTAAACAGACTGTTTGGATTACTTAGATACCCAAAATATTGTGTTTCGACAAATATTTTATCCGTAATCATGTGCTCAAGGTAACTATCTCATTTTTCTTCAAAATTATACCCAAATTTATAACTCTCTCAAAAAAATACATAAAAATATAAATGTATGAAAATGTGTGTAATATAAGAGAAAGAACAGATATTTTTCTAGAAAAAGAATGTGTTTCATGAATTGCATCATTTCAGAGATATAATGTATCGAATTTGACAGTTTCAGCCATTTTTAAGAGTCGTATGTCCCCTTAAGATGAACGATTTGCTGTAGAATTTTGTTTCCCCAAGTGCTTTTATTCTGAGTGTCAAAGCAATAAAATATTTCATAACTTCTACGAAATTATGTAAAGAGCATCATCTTCCTATGTCTATATTACTTATATATCTTATGCATATAAATATGCAGGCGTGACGCAGTTGCAAACATGTAATAAAGTCGGTCTTCTTTGGAACTAATTTTATAACCACATCTCCCTGAAACAAGTTCAATAATCCCATTAAAATTATCTTCCATTTGAACACTTGATTATCACGATGAGTAATTGCTCGCTTTCCTCATAAAATAATGCGAAATTATGTTAGTAATGTTTTCATTTGTTAGGACCTGGAACTAAGACTATTATAAAAATAAAATAAAGATGTAAATTCAAAAATACATTCTTCTAATGGTCGAATCGCTTGTTTTAAGCTAAACTTTGATCCTAAGCTAGACATTCACGATCACTGCATACCACCCAAATGGCGTGGTGGTACCAAATGGTGGATGGTACTTAACACCACAGCATTCCCCCGAACTCGAACCCAGGACGATTGATTGGGTTTGCGTGAAACTTTATTGAAAAATCCAGAGCAGAAAAAAGCATTTTCTACATAAGGATACAAAAAGAGGACATTTAGAACAAAAGAATATAATATTTAGTAAGTTAAATCTTTCAAGTCTTTGTGTTGTTGAATTTGAGAGGGTGGTGCCTTATGTATGGGAGCAGAGAGATGACTGCCTAGGATTAATTGAGTCTGTGTCTAGCTGTTGTCTCCATCTTTTGGAAAAAAAAGAGTGTTTCGTTTTCCGCGATGAAGTGCACGAGTTTTCTGATTTTCGCCCTAGAATTGTTGTTGTTCATAACTCTTTTCCACCAAAGTGGTTCTATGTCAGCTGACGGCTTTGTTAAGTGGTATGAGGTTGTAAACAGGCAGCTTATAGCATAATACAAGGGGTTTCTCAGGTTTCCGCAGCCACTGGAATCGCTGTTTCTGAGAATCGTTCTTTCTGTTGAATCGTTTAAGATATGTCGGAAATGGGTGACGAACATTATTTTGGGTCTTTCCCATCTAATAGGAGTTGTCTTGACTTCAAGCAAAACGTTGTAAACTCTCCTGCCTGTTTCTAAATTGCCCCATTCTTTTTGGCAGCGGATGATGGACTCTTTCTGTATCAGACCCATGATATGGGTTTTTGGAGTTGGAATGTATGTGGGGATTCCCTCGCATCTTTCCAATTTTCAGTCCATCGATTTTTGAGAGTTATTCACGTACCGGACAGCGCCAAACGCAATCCCATCACGTACGGCCACTCCAATCCTCTAAGGCTACTGAGCCAAACTGCCTCTCCCCGACGGTCGCATTTCAGCCTTAATGGCCCAAAACACTCCAAATGGATTTTAACCGAAATTTGAATTTCAAATTTTCGACATTAACACTCCAATTATCATCGGATTTTCGCATTCTTGACCGTTTTTGGAGCGAGGAGACCAAATTAGTGCAGTCTGTAGTAATTGTGAATGCCCAGCTTGAAATATTATTCATTAAAAAACTTCTTTTTTCCGTCGATGTTTAGGTAATAAGAGCAAGAGGTTCTCAAAATTCAAATGATTAATCAAGTGACACAGGTGAATAAAAGCTGTGGGAACCCATGAAATAGGAGGAAGCTCTTGTTTGGTTAAAATGCCTTCTTTCTGCTGGTGAGCTGCGGGGAGTATCTGCCCTTGAGGGGAATCATTAAATGAGCTTCCATACAAAATTTTTCTCCTCAGTAAATTATGAAATGTATTAAATGAAGCAAAACTATAGAGCATAACATTATCGAAATTTAAGTTCAGTTTAATTATTGAAGTCTAAAAGAAAATTAAATTAAAATGTGAATGATGTTTAATTTTAGTATATAACATCACAGCCAATCTATCAAAAAATAAAATTTTCACCTACAAGTTGAAGAACGTAAATAAGGTCAAAAGTAAATTTCCATTAAAATCTGAAAACATATTAAGAAATCAAATATAGATAAAGAAATACAGAGAAAAATAAAATTTAATTTTCACGAAACTAAATGATTTAAAATAATCATATTACGTAAATCATTGCAAGAAACTGCGTATATAAGCATAGGAATTATTTTTCCATACGCTCAAATACAATACAATCCCTAAAAAATAGTAAATTATTGAAATTGAGTTTGTCGAAATCTTTCACAGATAAAGTGTATCAATGATCATCCATCAGTTTAAAATAGCAAACGAGATTTTCTGCATATTTATATATAGAAAATCTGACGATTGGAAATCTTTAACTTTATTTAATAATTCATTTTGGAAGAGGAAAATAAAATAAAAACGTCTTTATTTGAAAGTCACACTTTTATCAAAAGGACAGTTTTTCTTAAATAAAATTACTGAAGCCGACAACCTGTTAGAAAAAGAGGATTTCAACAGAATCAGAAGATGTGCACCAGGTGGAAATAATGGCGTTTAACTTAATTTCATTCAGCAGTTAATTCTTTGCTTCATCTTGAAGAAAACTTGGTAATGCGATTTTTTATCTCACGCATTATGTCGTCTTGAGTTCCTAACAGTTGAATTAAAGTGATAGTGATTTTAATATGAATCGATTTTATTTTTTATTTGGAAAGAATTGGCGAGAACGTTGGTAGCTGTTTAAAAGGGACGTAGCTAGATATTAAAATTGATGAAAGAAAACAGCGGTTCTGGTTTTAAAATAAAAAATAATAATTCTGTAAATGTATAAAATAGAATAAAGTATTTCAGATGTTTGTGACGCTCTTTTAGATGCATCCATTGTTTTACACCAGTGAATGTTTTGTTAGAAGAAACATTTCCAATCCAAGGTAAAACAGGTTTTAAAAATTGAAGAGGAATTTTTGATTTCTTAGGTCATTCTTTCATTCGGAATGAAAATATGACATTTAAATAGTTCCAATAAATATCAACGTAAAATTTTCTACAAATTAGCGAAAGTATTGCATAGTTTAAACTTCAAAGATCTATTTATCATCCGAATTGAAGGAAAAAAATAATAAAAATGTCGAATTCGAAAATCAAGATTTATGAGAATAACTGAAAATTTTATTCATTAATGTTCTGAATATTTTTAAATAATTTTTAAATATAATTGGTATGAGATTTAATAAGCCTCTATATTTAAAAATATATGCAAAATATATGCAAGCGATTAACTTAAATTTAAAAAATATGCTTGTCCTCAAACTCTGAGACACAAACTATAATAAAGAATTTTTTTAGAATGTGCTTATTTAAAATAACCACTTTTAGCTTCCTGTTGTTGAAAATCTCAAATTTCGCCGAAATTAATTTTTCAAGTATCAGTAATTTGTTGTACATATGAAACCAAAGAAATAAATTTTAATTAGAAATGAAACGAACATTATGTGGTGAGTCCTTTCGATTTATGTGATAAATATGTCAAATCTCGTTGTAGCTAATACCATCTGCCTTTTCCAAAACCATATTCTATTTCAAAAATGACTTTTTGACGTAGACTTACGTCTTTCCACAGCGGTCTAATCCTGAGTCTGTAAAGGAAAAAATGACGCTTTTCGTGGTATTTTTAAACGCTTATAGTTCCGCAACGAAATAACATAGAGTTGGTTTTAGTATCATTTAACAGAAAGAGGTTGACACTGAAGATTGCAAAATGAATTTTAGAATTTGGAATTACTGTTTAGTCCCAGTCTAGCTGCATTTTGGGTGAAAATCACTAAAAATATTGATGACGTCAAAGCGACAAATGCGAGTGCACGCAGACTATCCAAGTACATTTGGCAATTCATCCATTGATCTTACGTTCATGCGAAATATTACTCAAGAATTGTTGAATTAAGTCGAATTTCGTGGTAACGTTAAACGCTTCTACATTTAGTATATGTTATTTCCCGTGAAACGATATCTTTAGTTTTAAGAAGCAGAGATTAGCGGTGGAATATGGTGGATCATTTATTTCCGCGACTGTACTTACCACAACCTGCAAAGTTAAGGAATTGAACTCGTATATCTTTTATTTCTGAAGCCCCTAACACAACTGTATCTACCTTATTATACATTCACAACCACAAAAAAATGAAGAAAAAGTAAAGAAGAATTCGAATCATGAGAATTTGTGTCCTTCCTTATAACATAACCTTTATCCCTCATCGTTCTATCCCCAATCTCTTCATTTTCTTTCTTCTTATTGGCCAAGCAAGTTAGTTGTCTTTATTCATGCTGAGTATTCAGAATGATTAATAAGTAAGAAGTTGTTATTCAGAAGAAACGAAATAGTCATCATTTATAAAGAAACAGAAGACAAGTAGAATAAAGAAGGAGGATGAATAATTGACGAATGCTGATCTGCAATCACGGAGATATCTAGATATATAATGCATTAGTTTCTCTCAAAGCAGATACAATTCATATTTGATGAAGACGAGAATAAGATGTCGTGATAGGAATATCTTAGTAGAGAGAGTTTCTGAGAACTGATAATTTAAATTTTTTGACTTAAACTTACGTCTCCCCATAGTGGTCTAACGTGTCCGGAAAGGAAAACATTATGAAGCTTTCCGTGATAATGTTAAACGCTTCCCAGATAGAAATTTTAGTTTGCAGCAAACTTGCACTGCAAATCTGCAAGCTTGCAGCAAGTTTGACACAAGAATGCAAGTGTGAAACAAGTTTGCAGCAAATTAACGCAAGCTTCGAAGTCACCATGGGACGAACGTGCAGCAAGCTTGCCTTGCAAACTATAGCAAAAACAGAGTACGAACACATCCCGGGATAGAACTCGCGATCTATCGGTTCCGAAGCAGACGCCCTAACCATTCGACCAGTTAAACGCTGAGAGGAGAAGATAGATTTCGCTAATACATCGTGCGATTCGATTCGTTTACGATTTATTTTAAACTATTTTCTTGATTTCATTAATTTTTTGAGTTGAGAATATGATTTTCACTAATAACTACGTTTTGCGAGTAGAATAAATTATGAAATTAGAGTTCAAAAGTAATTAATTTAAAATGGGACAAAATGTATAAGTTATTATTTTTCAACGAACATTGACTGTTTTTTCGGTTTAATTTTGTTTATAAACGTTAAAATTTCAACATTAAGAAAAAGGCGATATAGTTTTCTTTAAAGTGCGAGTGTTATATTTAGTAAAAAGATGGAAAATGTTTCAAAATTTTTTTTATCAAAAAGTTAGTTTTTTTACAAATTATCATTTATTTATTGAATTAATAAAAAGAAGGACGGTCTAGGAGATGCTATTAAAAATCGGATGTTTTTTTTCAAAACAGAGACAAAGATAGTTATCTCTTTGTGCTATCTTTGCATCAATCATGTTCTGCAAAATTGCAGCAAATTTGCATTGCAAGGAGGTGGCGCTAGTTGTCACGGCGAACTTGCTACAAGTTCGCTTCAAGCTTGACGCGTCAAATTTGCGATGACAAGGTAATATCAAGTCAAAATCAAACTTTCTGCAAACTTACGTGCTATCTGTGTTATAGCTCCGCACCCAAATAACATAGAGAGTTGTCTTCAGTTTCATTTAACGGAGAAAGGTAGACAGTGAAGATTGCAAAAATAATTTTTGTATTTGTGCTGATGATTTAGTCTCAGTCGAGTTGCAAATTTGGTGAAAATCACGAATAATTTTGATGTCTCACAGCGACCGATGCTCTCGCACACATCGGTTGTGAGCGGCATATTAACTGGATTTTAACAGATTAATAATTAATTCATTTAAGATTAATTAATTCATTCAGATTAATTCATTTAACAGAGAAAGGTGATAAAGAAAATGTCATAGATCAAAGTCACATAGAGATTGTTTAGTCACAGTTGAGTAATCAATTAATTAACTGTCCTTAATTAATTATTATTAACAATTGTTTATCTAATTGAGCTGCCCTTTCAATAGATTTAATTGAGTTGAGTTGGTTTTAGTTTCATTTAACAGTGAAAGGTCATAGATCATAGGTCATAGGCCAAAGTCACCTAAAGCTACTTTAGTCACATAGAACAACTTTAGTCACAGAAAGTCACAGTTGAGTAAAGTAAGTAAGTCTACGTCCCTTAATTGCAGCGGCCGTTGCGCAGAGACAGCCTCCCGTCTACTTTTCTTCTTGTGAAAACCGACTTATTCCTTTACCCTTTGAAGACGGTCACACGTGTAACGCTACGAGTAGCTGACAACCCCGTGTGCCAGTACTCAGAGGGTTAAAGTTTCTAGAACCATTTCTAGGCACATATGGATATAAAGAGAGATTAATTGCAGTTAACCACTAAATTAAAGTCAGAATGGATAATATATAAGTTAGTCACACGCATCATTTTATCATATGGCTTATTATTGAAGTATTTATTTAATAAAGTCGACTGTATGGTTGGCTGCATTAACCATCAATGCAAACCTCGCGCGATTGCATATGCTATGTATCTGTGACGACTAGTTATGGTGTCATTTATACAACTGTGTTATAAATTTAAATTGCTTTAAATATGTCTCTATGATTTATGTGGTGAGCACATTTCTTTTAGTTTATACTCCGACAAAGAACTCGTTTTAGATTCTACCCTTTGCGTTTCCGAAAGTACGATTTATTGCAAAAATGTATTCTTCTGTAAGCCTAACCAACACTTAAAGTTCGTAAAGAACCTTTCTAAAAGCCACGTCCGTATAGGATGAGTCTGTTGGCATTTTTAAATACAGACTGATGGAGAAGTACTTTCAATGTAAAAAAAAACATGTAGAAAGTTTTGGTAGATTATTTATCCTCTGAGCAGTGTAATTTAGTTCTTATCAATACACTTTAAATTAGAAAAAAGTAGCTAAGAAAATGTGAAATCATCCAATAAAAGAAACCGGTTGCCTAGATTAGACCATCATAATCTTTAAGGACAATTAAAGATAAATAATTTTTTCATTCTCCAATTCACACCAGTAACCAATGCATTAATAGATGTACGACATTTTTTGCACTGTATCCCATCCTCTTCTCCCTGTTTACCACGCAAAAATATAGATGTTACGTATACTAAGTTTTTATACTTTTTGATGCAACATTCGATGTCTTTAGTGTTCTTTTCTTGTTTTTTTTTGCTTTGACCTGTTTCAATTCCAGTTAATGAGGACTACTTGTGGCAATAAACAGCTTTTTGAACTATTTTTGTAGATTACGTAAAGGCCACATTTATTTAAATGGTCCAATTTAGGCAACATTTGGACAGCAACAAAAAAATCCTTTTAACCTGAATTTTAAAATATTTTTATAAAATAATTATAGTAAATGATAGCTAA
>BGPR01004192.1:90024-103548 GCA_013235015.1 Araneus ventricosus | reverse complement strand
TATAGAAATATTTTAAAATTAAGATTAGGGAGTTTTTTTTTGTTGTCCAAAGGTTGCCTAAATTGGACCATTTTAATAAATGTGGCCTTTATCGCTGCTCTAAATTAAATTAGAAAATATGTTATTATGTTTTCAGATAGAAATATTTTTAGCTATCATTTACTCTAATTATTTTTATAAATATTTTAAAATTCAGAATTAGGGGATTTTTTTGTTTCTGTTCAATGTTTATAATTGGACCATTTAAATAAATGTGGCACTTTATCGCTGTTCTAAATTAAATTAGAAAATATGTTATTATGTTTTCAGATAGGAAATATTTTTAGCTATCATTTACTATAATTATTTTATAAAAATATTTTTAAAGTAAGGTTAGGAGAATTTTTTTTTGTTGCTGTCCAAATGTTGCCTAAATTGGACAATTTAAATAAATGTGGCCATTATCCCTGTTCTAAATTAAATTAAAAAATATGTTATTATGTTTTCAGATAGGGAATATTTTTAGCTATCATTTACTACAATTATTTTAGGAAAATATTTTAAAATTAAGGTGGGGGGGGTTGTTGATGCCCAAAGGTTGCCTAAATTGGGCAATATAAATAAATGTGGCCATTATCGTAATCTACAACAATAGTTCAAATAGCTGTTTATTGACACAAGTAGTTCTCATTAATTGGAATTGAAACATGTCAAAGCAAAAACAAAACACAAAAAAGAACATAAAACTAAAGGCATCGAATGTATCGTGATAGAATATAAAAAGTTAAACTTAGATACGTAACATTTATATTTTTGGGAGGAAAACAAAAAGAAGGGGATGGGATACAGTGCAAAAACATCATCTATTGCATTGGTTACTGGTGTGAAGTGAGAATCAAAAAATTATTTATCTTTGTCGCTTAAAGATTAGAGTAAGCAATAGGCAACTCGGTTTCTTATTGGAGATTTACATTTTTTCTTAGCTATTCTTTTCTAATTTAAAGTGTATTGATAAGAACTAAATTGCACTGCTCAGAGGATAAATAATCTACAAAAACGTTCTACATTTTTTTTTAGATTGAAAGTACTTATCCATCAGTCTGTATTAAAATGCCAACAGACTCATCCATACGGACGTGGCTTTTAGAAAGGTTTTTATAAATTTAAGTGTTGAGTTAGGCTTTACAGAAGAATACATTTTTGCAATAAATCGTACTTTCGGAAACGCAAAGGGTAGAATCTAAACGAGTTTTTGTCGAGTTAAACTAAAAAAGAAATGTGCTCACCACATAAATCATAGAGACAGATTTAAAGCAATTTAAATTTGTAACACAGTTATATAAATGACACCATAACAGTCGTCAGAATACATAGCATATGAATCGCGCGAGGTTTGCATTGATGGTTAATGCAGCCAACCATAAGTCGACTTTATTAAATAAATACTTCAATAAAAGCCATATGATATAAATGATGCGTGTACTAACTATATATTATCCATTCTGACTTTAATTTAGTGTGTTAACTCATTAATCTCTTTATATCCATATGTGCTAGAAATGGTTTCTAGAAACTTTAACCCTCTGAGTACTGAATTACCACACGTGGTAGCTACTCGGTACAAAATCGGTTTCCGACTGAAAATCGGCCACTCCACAGAATTAAGGACGTAGACTTATTACTTTACCAACTGTGACTTTCTGTGACTAAAGTTGTCTATGTGACTAAAGTAGCTTTAGGTGACTTGGCCTATGACTACTGCTCTATGACCTTTCTGTTAAATGAAACTAAAACCAACCTCAACTCAATTAAATCGATGGAAAGGCAGCTCAATTAGATAAACAATTGTTAATATAATTAATAAGGAAAGCTTAATTAATTGATTACTCAACTGTGACTAAAGAATCTCTATGTGACTTTGATCTTAAAATAATTAGAGTAAATGATAGCTAAAAATATTTCCTATCTGAAATCATTATAACATATTTTCTAACTTAATTTAGAACAGCGGTAGGGCCTTTTCTCTTTTTTTAAAATAAATGACTTCTCATGAATAAATTTAAACATTTGTCTCAAACCAATTAAATCCGCATAGTTATTTCTCTTAAATATGGTTTCATACACGGCGTTCACTTCATTACGTTATTTGAATATTTTATGGCCCAACTCTTTAATAGAATTGAATTTATGATACTGGTCTAATCTAGGCGCCACCAGTTTAAATTCTGATTCAATTTTCGATTGAAAACTCTCTTCTTCTGACAGGTTAGCGGTTGTCATCAATTTTGTTTAAGAAAAATTGCTCTTCCGATAAACGTGTGACTTTGAGAAAAGGAATGATACACTTTTTTCCTAACTTCGTAAAAGAATTATTTAATATAATATAGGATTTTTCATCAGCAGCTTTTACCTAATAATGGTCTTTGACGTGTCTAATTTTGAAAGATTTCATGAAACTTAATTTGATGAAATACAATTTGTATTGCAAATTTCATTATCTTGGACAGCATGTTAAGATTGTTTCGGCCCTCGTTTACGCCAGTTTTTGCAGTGATTAACGTAATAATATTATTTAAGCACGTTGCACTTTATAAGCATGTGATTTCGTAAGAAATTTGGCATTTCTCTTTAAAAAGTATTTTAATATCTTCCTTTCGTAAGCGGAATTAATTTTAAAAAATTATAAAAGCTATGATCTTATTACACGTTTCCAAATTTTCGCATATGTTCCATTTATAGATTGCTTACTCTAAACTTTAATTTAACTTCACTTTCTTATTGTTCAATAAAATTTTGTAATCGAATTTTAGCTCTATATTGTGTGGGCTGGAGATTGAAAACATTGTACACGACCATATTCTTTATAAAAATACACTATTTTAAAATTTTCAAACTCATTTCTCAGTAAATCTGTTACTTTAAATAACTTTTTATTCCTTACGACTGCTTCCACCTGCTATCAAATTTCAGGAAACACGGATTTTAGTAACGCGTAGTATCTTTAACGATGAATTATTAGTAAAAGAACCAAAAGTATGCAATTATTAAAATATAAAAAATGACGCTTTAAGTACAAATAATGGAATAGATTATATTATTTTTTTATTTAATAAAGAGACATACAAGCGGTGAATGTCCATGCATATAAATAGTTCTTTAAAAATTTTGAAATCGATTTAGTTTTGTCTACTTGAAAATTCCTCAGTTAGGCAGTTTATACAGAACAAACACGACTTTAAAAACTCATAGAAATAAATTTATCGGTTATTCAATTTTGCTACCGAAACTCTCACCTCTCAACTCTATTGTCGTTTCCGCCAAAAAGAGTTCCAAAAATTAAAATTATTTTTGACATCCCGCTAACAAGACGTTCTGCCGGAAGCTTTGAAATTTAAAAAGTATATTCTTTTCCAATTGAACCATTTTTTCCTCTTTCCTTTTTCTACCAATAACTGCATTTCACAAACTTGGAGAGCAGTTATTGCTTCCAATTAAAGAATTAAAGTCCCTATTAAAGAATTAAAGTTCTATAAAAGAATTAAAGTTCCTATTAATTAATTAAAGTTCTATTAATGAATTAAAGTTCCTATTAAAAAATTAAAGTTCCTATTAAAAAATTAAAGTTCCTATTCAAGATTTAAAGTTCCTATTAAAGAATTAAAGTTCCTATTAAAGAATTAAAGTTCTATTCAAGAATTAAAGTTCCTATTAAAGAATTAAAGTTATATTAAAGAATTAAAGTTAATATCAAGGAATTAAAGTTCTATTAAAGAATTAAAGCAGTTATTGTTTCCTATTAAAGAATGTTATTAGCGAAAGATTTATCCTGTCAGTACACCTCTCTTTTTCTCCGTAGAGAGGTTGAGCCTCACTAAAATGAAGTTAGGGAAACTGCTTAATTCTTCTACTCGAGTGGGGGGAAGCTTACAGCGACTGTGTTAGTCGTTTAGAGTGTGAAGGTGAATGGAAAGATCGTTACTTAGAGTTTTTATTTTTTTTAAAAAAACCTTAATCAAATTGACAGATGGGTAAAGGAATACCGAAAGAGATATCTGAAAGTTGATTCGAGGGAAGTGGTATTATGAATAAAACTGCATGAATGAAACTCGATTGGAATTCTGGTAGATAAGATATAATTAGTCTGATTGCCTCATTGATAGAGCAAGGAAATTCATCAGAACATACTTTGATTTGGAATTATGTTTAGAGTTTAACTATTCGTTTTAATCCTTCAGCACACTCAATTATTTTTGGAACAGCAGCAAACGCGCGGGGTCATTTTGACCCCACATTTTTAGACACTTACTTCTTATTTTATTAGAAATCGAAACAAATATGATCAAAGTATAAGAACATGTATTTATACAAATTCGTACAAATAACATATATTTATACAAATAACATGCATTTATACAAAAAACATGTATTTATACAAATAACATGCATTTATACAAATAACACGCATTTATACAAATAACATGCATTTATACAAATAACATGTATTTATACAAATAACATGTATTTATACAAATAACATGTGTTTCTACAAATTCGTACAGATAACATGTATTTGTACAAATTCGTACAAATAACATGCATTTATGCAAATTCGTACAAATAACATGTATTTACGACAAAAATGCTATTTTAAATAAGGAAAAAGGAAGGTTGAACTCATCTCCTTTTATCCGTATCTTTTTTGTATTCTTTTCTTTTCTTCTGCTAAAGTTCGTACGCTGTCATAGCCAGAACGTTAATGGATCTGAAATGCAAGTACACTCACGGATCCATCTGACTCCAAGCCCCCCACCCGCAGTAAATTTTGAAATAGCCAGTTTCACCAATTTCTGCTGTTTTTATCTTTTTCTTTAAACACCTCCATGAAGGAACAGAAAGTAACAGGATAAGTTTTAGAAATTCTTAGAATTTCTAGCAAAAGAGAAAAGGTGGAGTTAATAAGACCCTTACGTGTGCTGGATTAAAGAATACATGTAGCTCAGGTGCAAGCAATGCTTGATAAACTGCCTGGTCTTCATTCAAGTATTACACCGTTTAAGGCAACCAGGAACCTTCAAAATCATTTTTTCGGGCTATTATATATTGCAGGCATTAATCGGAGCACTATATAAGCCAACACATATTATTTGATTGCAATATATTTATTCATTTCTTAGTTACGGGTACAAAATATCCGAAATTCATCAAAATCACTCGAATTTTTCGTTAGTTACTCTAAAACTTTTCAAACAAAAATTGGGATTATTTTTATGTTTCGGAACGGAATTTCGAAATGAAGACACATAATACATATCAAATATTGATTTCGGAAAAAAATATGCCAATGTTTTGATATGGAAGAAAATATCTACAGTTTACTAATAAAATAACGTCTATATGAATGCAAAAATTCTTTTCGATATATATTTTTATACTTATATAAAATGGCATGAAATTTGTAGAAAAATTGAAGCGCCTGGAACATTTATCGTAAATGCCATTAATTGATATTAAGAATCACATTATATCCAGAACTCAAAAGTACATAAATGAATATATTGTGATGAAATATACATTCAAAAATATATTGGTCGGCATCACCAATGATACCACAGAAACATAATGGAGTGGAAGAAATATTATAACAATGCAAGTAAACGCTATAAATGCACCATGTCCTGTGACTAAGTAAACCAAATATTTATTATGAGTCAATAAACTCAATATCAGGAGTTGGAAGGAAATACTTGACTCTTTTACCAGTTTCGGAGCCCCACCAACTAAAGGTCCAAATTAAAAGGTCTCGTTTTATGTCATATGAGGAGCAGGAATTTCCAAACCGTTGCCAATTTCTGTTGCTAACTTTGTGAAGTGTCCCGCCATCTCATTACCTGCATGTGCTTTTTCCCAAGATAAACCGACGTAACCACTAGTAAGGAAAGTTTTCTTTTATTTTTAAAATGAACCGACATGCACGCAAACACCCACAAATGGTTTCTTCGTGTTTTTTGTATACATCATATTGTTACAAAGTTACAAAGTTGTTTCCCCTAGATACTAATATTGGCAACTAACTTGGCGACACATTTGGCGGCCATGGCGACAGATTTCACAACAAAGTTGGCGACTTTGGCACCAAAAGGAATCTTCTAGAAAGACCTCGAACTGTCAACCTATTTCTATTGGCTTCATGAAATTTCTGGAGATTGCGTCACTTCCTACGTAATGACGTCACTTCCTGTTGAAAACGTATAAAAGCAAGCTCTCAAACCAAGAGGAGTTAGTTGGATTTTGATCAGCAAGCAAGCTGATAATCTAACAAGAAACATTTGAGCGATGCGTTGAGATTTATTGATAATCTCTGTTGTGAATTTTCACAAGTGCTGTTATAATACTTGTGCTACGTTTCTTTGCTTAGAATATTTGTAAAATAAAGAGATTTATTTTTTTAAGTCTTGCTTATTGGACTGCATTCACGTACACCTACAAGACGATTTTGTCACAATACTATAGTTTTTCCTGGTAAATAGCTAGTTCCTTATAGTTCCGCCATCTGGTGGTATTTTGGATCGAATTCGAAAATTTCTTGAGTGAAAATTTAGAGTTTTCTACAAAGCGGCAAACATTGAATTTCTGTCGATCCCCGTTCATTTCTTAATTCTTTTTTTCTAATGGGCATGTAGAACTTCCAATAAATATGATTCACTTTATGCTGCATACCACATATTTCATGGGGAAAAAATAAACATTGTTATCAATGAAATCAAACTTTCTCTGTGGTCGCAACAGAATACACAGTCATATAATTCAATTGAGATAAACATCAACTTCGTATTGATAGAGATTTAAATTAAATAGAGATTTCAACCCAAACGATAATTTTAATCCTGCGAAATGATTATCTGAGAGAACAAAATTGTTAATTTATATAAATCTATGTTAGGAGCATTTTAAGTTCAGTCAGATGTTCATATTTAACAAAATGAATTTAATATAAAAATAAACGTAGCTAAATATCCAAAATATTATTCTAAACAGATGTTTTAATGGTTTTTATTATTCAGTTTTTAGTACACGTTTTAATGGAAATCGGTAGCTTAAAAATTTATTTTAATTTTAAGAAATATTAAAAAAATAATGGCAACGTAAATTAATATTCAGATAAAATCAACTTGAAAAGAAGAAATATATTCAATTGTTCTCCTTAATTGAAATTTAAATTATTATTGAAAAAGCATAAAATTTTAATTTCCTTACTAATACTATTTCAAATATGAATGAATATATTTGCTTCAAATTTCATTTGTTGATTCACTGAAATGTATTACACAAAGCTGTGCATGAATTTCATAATGCATCTAATATTAAATTTAAAATAAATGTTTAAAGTAAAATAATAAAATGAGGAAATTTAGCAGTGCCTCATTTAATATATCGTATATAAAAAATAAATGAATTTTACATGCATAGTTTTATCACATACATCATTCATACATGCAAAAATTTGAAACATATATCTTAAACAGAAAGAAAAAACCTCGGCATTTTTAAAACCTGAAAGTGAAAAAAATATCTTCTTATGGTATAAAAAACCAATTTAAAGTTCCCATTTGCGAATATATTTAATTTGTCTCTGTAAAAAAATCAAAATGTATTCTAAAATATTAAAGGTACAAGTTTGAAATTATTTTTCGTACAATGAGTAGAAGAGTAAAAGAAATTAGAAAATAAAATGAAAATCTGTATTTTTATCATAAGCCATTTGGGACATATTTTGGTCCTTAGATAAACATATTGGTATAGATTATATTAAATTTGTTATTTAATACACTAACATGCACATGTGAATATCTTTGAAAAATATAGAGTTCTTTAAAAAATATCAAAACTTTTTGCTCTCTTCTACTTCAGAATTCCTCAATTATGTAGTATTTAGAAGGCTAGCACATCTTAAAAACACTGATAAAAAACTTGTCGGTTATTAAATTTTGCACTCGAAACTCTCACCTCTTGACGCCATTGTCGCTTCCGCCTCAAGGACTTCAAAAAAATAAAATTCTTTTTAACATCCCGCGAACCAGATGTTCTGACGGAAAACTTTGAAATTAAGGAAAGGAACATCTTTTCCAACCGAAACTTTTTTTCCTCTCTCCTTCCTCTAACAATAACTGCATCTCACAAACTTGGAGAGCATCAACAGTTTTAAAAGTTTCTCATAAAGAATGTTCTTAGCGAAAGATTTATCCTGTTAGTACACCACTGTTTCTCGCCATTGGGAGGGTGAATCTCTCTAAAATGAAGTTAAAGAAACTGATAAATTCTTAGGCAAGTGGGAAGGGGGCTTACAGAGACTGCGTTCGTGGTTCAGACTTTCAAGGAGAAAAAAAAATCTGTTACTAAACGATTTTGCTCTTATTTATACCTTAAATGAATTAGCAGGTTGTTAACAATATACTAAAAGATTTATCTTAAAGTTGTGTAACTCTTTAATCCCAAGGCGACTTCTTTCTTCTAGCACCTTTAATACCGTGGCTTTTTGGGAGGATACGACATGAATTGGACTCTCCAAACCTGGGTTGTCATTTACCCTACCATCCCACCCCTTTCTATAACCTTCCCTTAATTGTTGGCTGCGGTTGGAAAGGATAATTGGACCCCTTACCGCGGTTATCTCCGAAGCGATCTCAGAACCTCGCCTCCACTCAAAAGAAGCCAACCGCCTCAGACCGGCCTTCTTCGCTATTAAGGAGACATTACTAGGCCGCCCGGGACAGTCTCGCTCGGTCTGAGAGGGTTAATTGAAAATGGGATTATGAGTAAAACTGAATAAAAAGGAATTGTCAGAATGGCTTGATAGACCGTCATTTGCCTTGATTGCATCATAAACGAAGATAAGTAGTTCATCGGAAAACATTTTTAGCAGCAACTATGTTTAAATTTTAAGGTGACGTCCGTGTCAATTTTGACAACTCTGGTACAAGATGATGCGAGAAAAATGTCCTCATCTTCCATTGTATGTTTCTATTCTATCGTCTACAAAATAATCACATTTGATTCTTGTTCATCAATTAACATATTTGAGAGAAGTAAGAAGCTTAATGGAGAGCATTTTGACGTCTAAGACAATGTTAATTCTTTTATAAGGGACCATCCCATACGTCCCTTCAAGCAAAAGACGATAGCCGTCCGAAACCGTCCAGGAAAGTCACTTTGAAATTTCCATCTCCTTTCGCTGAGTGTGATTGATTTCACACCTGCTTGGCGTGCTTTTGTCGTTGGAGTGGCTCGCTCAAATTGTTTGGGGGGAGAGGGGAGTTTTCTTACAATTCGGACAATGCCAGCTGTCATTGTGGATTTTGAGGGGGAAAGTCAATTTCCCTTGTCTTTCATAGAGGAGATCGGACGTTCCCGTATTTTGAGGTTCCTTTATTTCAATCGCCTTAGGAATCGGAGAGTTAAACCATTCTAAGATGATGAGAGCTAGGTTAGATTCTGCATTCTGTCTCCAAAATCCAATTCCATATTAATTTACTGGCATTTGAGCAATATTTACAATTTAATCTTAAGATTTCTATTCTAGTTCGCAATTTATTATGACTGTCTCGAACTAGGTTTCTAACCATGAGGCAAAGACACTGGCATCTAATTGAAACACAATACACACTTATCTATATCTCATAAAAATTTTGGTGCTCATGCTTCACGAATGGTGTTATTGCCTAGAAGCAAAGGGTAGTTTAAAATATTTATGATCAAATCATTTTGATTTGACTAAATGATTTTAGTTTAAAGGATTGTTAAAAGTCCAATTAATATGTTGGCCAATTGAGTAGTCCTTCATTTAATCTGTTTTTACTTTTGATACCTTTTTCTTGTTATCACACTTTGCAAACCTAGTTTTATTCCTAATAAGGTCAAAAATAAAAATATTCCACAATTGTTACAAACAGAAATAAGTTACCATTTCATCATCTGAAAAAGAATAAAAGTCCACCTGGTGTTTCATCAAGATAGTTGTTTCAAAAGCGCATGTAGATTTTTTATCCTTCCTCTTTTGGATTTAGGTGTTTGAAGCTTATGTACTTCATAAAGTCGACTCTATGGTTGGCTTCATTAATCGAAAATAAAAAACTTGCGTGATCGCATATTCTATTGTATATGCCACGGCTTGCAATGGTGTATGCAATGGAGTATGTATTTGTTCTAATAAGACTACAAAAATTCGTAAACACCCCGGAAGGATTGTTCGAACTTTGGAGAACTGCTGTGAATATAGATAAAACTCAGGCTATTTAATCAGAAAAGGACACAGTAAATTAACATTAGACTCTCTTGCCTTGTTCGAAGACCCTATTGAATGGTGCCTGAGGTTAAATATTGGTGTAAAATTAGACTGCATACTCACTTTTCTTGTATATATACGTATATCAAAGGGAAATTTTGGGCGGAAGCTCATTTGAATCTACCTCTGATTGGTAGATATTCCATGTTGTCACTCAAGAAAAAAGTGCTTTTATATAAACAAGGATCTAGCCAAATCTAAAGTACGCATCTCCCATCTGGGGGTTGGTAGTTAATACTAACCACAACAACATACATGCTATTCAAAATAAAGTTCTTCGCATAACACGAAACGCGCCATGGTATATTAGAAACTCGGTTACGTACTCTGACTTGAGATTAAAAAAGTGTTGAAGACCATATACAAAATTTAGGAGACATTTTTTTATAGGCATCATAGAAATTGATTCATCATTTTTCTATTCGCTCACTACAATGCTAAATAATTTAATTTGAAAACTTTTATCTTATAATATATTGTCATATGGTTCGACAAAATTGCACTATTCCCATGCATGCATTTTTGTTACGAACTGTTATTTAACTTCTTGTTCTTATGATTGCTAAGTTAGAATTTACTAATCGAATTTGCGCTCTATTACGTAAGAGATAGAGTTTTAAAATTTCATACTTCCATATTCTCGATAAAAATGCACTATTTTAATATTTTCAGAACTTAATTTTGAGTTAATTGTTTACTTTAATTAAATTTTTATTCCGTACGTGTGGTTCTACCTGGTAGCGAATTTGAGAGAAAACGGATTTCCAAAAATGAATAATACCTTTCAGGATGAATTATTAATTATAGACAAAAAGCTAGACAATAATTTAAATAAAATAACAAATTATATTTTCTGTTCACTAATGAAAGTGCGTCGTTAAAAAGTCTCTTTTTCAATTTTTTATAAAGAAATTTCAAATTTTAAATAATTTGCAAGCCAAAGAAATTCAGAAAAATCACTTTTAATTCTTACTAAAATATACCCTTACATCAATGAAAATTTTCAAAAATTATGTCTTATTTTCTATTTGAAGAATTTAAGTCAAAGTATCAGACATAAGGAACAAAATATGGTCTTAGGATTTTTGAAAGTATCTTCAATTAAAAGCAATCGATGCAAATCATCATAAGATACATTTTAAAAGAGGAAATCAGGAGGATTCACAATGTCAAAGTCGAAAATAAAATTACTATTTTTCCATATTTAGTTTCGAAGATTATTTAAAAGGAGAAAAATCGATGGGAGGTTGTCTCTGCGAAACTGCCGCTGGGATTAAAGGGCATAGACTTGCTTACCTTACTGAACTGTGTCTTTCTGGGACTAAAGCAGCTCTATTTGACTAAAGTAGCTCTATGTGACTAAAGTTGCTCTATGTGACTAAAGTAGCTCTATGTAACTAAAGAAGCTCTATGTGAGTAAAGCAGCTCTATTTGACTAAAGTAATTCTTTGTGACTCTGAGCTCATGTGACTGAAGTAACTCTTTCTGACTCTGAGATTATGTGACTATAGTAGCTTTCTGTAACTTTCAATTTATGTGACTGATTCGTGATTTTGGGTGGGTTTTTTTTTGCGAAAAAAATTCTTGTTCCCAAATGTAAAATATTTATTCAGTTATTAATACTGAATATAATTTCTGTTAGTAACAATCTTATGTAAAATCGGACGATTTTACGAGAAATAGCAAACGTATTACAAGCGCGGGAAGATTGGTTGGTCACTGCTTGCGCGCGCATCAGTTGCTGTGACGTCATCAAAATTATTCGTGATTTTCACCAACTTTGCAACTCGACTTTGACTAAAAAGTAATTTCAAATTCTAAAATTATTTTTTGCAATCTTCAATATCTACTTTTCTCTGTTAAATGAAACCAAACCCAACTCTCTATGTTATTTGGTTGCGGAGCTATAAGCGTTTAACATTACTACGAAAAACGTCATAATTTTTTCCTTTCCCGACACCCCATTAGACCACTGAGGAGGGACGTAAATTTACGTCCAAACATTTAAATTATCAGTTTTCGGAAACCCTCTCTGCTAAGATATTCCTATCACGACATCTTATTCCCGTCTTCATAAAATATGTATTGTATCTGCTTTGAGAGAAACTAATGCATCATATATCTAGACATATCCCGTGCTTACAGATATCATCATTCGTCAGTTATTCACCCTCCTTCTTTATTCTACCTGTCTTCCGTTTCTTTATAAATGATGACTATTTCGTTTCTTCTGAATAACAACTTCTTACTTATTAATCATTCTGAATACTCAGCATGAATAAAGACAACTACTTGCTTGGCCAATAAGAAGAGATTGGCGATAGAACGATGGGGGATAAAGGTTATGTTATAAGTATGATCACAAATACTCAGGATACGAATTCTTCTTCACTTTTTGTGGTTGTGAATGTATCATAAAGTATATACAGTTGACTTAGGCGCTTCAGAAATAAATTATATATGAGTTCAGTTTAATTTCTTAACCTGGAGGATTCGCATGGAACCTTCGATGTCCATTGCCTTTAACCCTCTGACCACTAAGAGTTCTCAAAATCTGAGTACAGTTGTATACGGAGGTTTGCTTACTAATTAATCTGTGGAATGGATTCGTCCGTTCCGTTCCCCGTTTTCTCCTCACTACGTGTGGTGGGAGATACGAATGGCAGGCCTTTCATCTCTCATCTCTCCCCTAAATCTCCCTTTAATGACCACACGCCCAACTGCCTTCTTCCCCCTTGCGGAACAGCAACCGGCCGAAATCCGCCCCACTAGTATATAAGTTGCATAGCCGGTTACGGGCGGCTTAAGAGTCACAGTGTTAAGAATTTTTTTACAGAAAATGAACCCCTGAACGAAAAATCCGAGATTCACAGTAGCTGCATTCAAGGTCATTTGCCTCCTGACCACAGGTATTTTAAGAATAACTCCTCATTTGTTATCACAAAAAACAGACGGTCGGGCCTCCAAAGCCCAATGCGCTTGCTCGCGTTTCTGTGTAGATTACTAAAAAGATAAGATAGATCGTGAAAATTTGTCGCTATTCGAACTACAAATATAAGATGTAAAAATTATAAAAACCTTTAGCTGAAAATCAACCAATTAAGAATCGATTAACGAAGAAAATAAAGAAATTGTTGATGTTGAACAAGTTAGAGATCATAAGTCGAATTCTGAAACGGAATTAGACAATGAATTGGGTATTTGTG
>BGPR01004192.1:79731-90014 GCA_013235015.1 Araneus ventricosus | reverse complement strand
CTCTCAAAAATATGAGAACTTTTACGCACAGGATCGTTATACAACTATCCGAAAACTGTGGTGAAGCAAAAGTTTTATTATTTAGATATCGTAAGTCGAATTCTGAAAAGGAATTAGACAATGAATCGGGTATTTCTGAGTCTGCCGATTATTTAGACGACGGCTGGAGTTAAAAAATGGTGTAGTAAACTGTAAGATAGATGGAATAAACAAATGGTGTGAAAAAGTATCTCACAAAAATATGAGAACTTTTACACGCAACATCGTCATAAAACTACCCGAAAACTTTGGTAAATAAAAAGTTGTATAATAGGTTCAAAATTCTTAGAAATGCTTATACATGGGAAGAATGGTGCATTATTACTTATATCCAGGCGGATTCAGGTATATTTGGTCGGGAAAGCCAGCGTTTTCGAAAAAAACTTGGAAGTACATGCATTCATCGATATTTTTCAGTTTAATGCGCTCCCCAGAGGAGATTCATTTGAAAATTATTTTATTTAATATTTCATAACCTGTAGACTAGTGCTGAAAATGTTTCCTATTAAGGTAAAAGTAATTTTCTGCCCGTTTTGTTCGAAAAATAGTCTCTAGGGCCTATAAAGCCCAACGCGAGTCCTCGAGTAAATGTAACGAACGCACGTCCTCGCGGGTTAACAGTGCAGTTGTGGTAAGTACAAATAAATTCATCAAGTGTATGAAGCAGCTAAATGAGAGATGTTTGATATGATAAACCAAATGTTATCAATATACTCAAGAATGAAAGTTATAACATAAACCTGTGACACAAAAGAAAATGCCACATATTAAATTTTGATGCCAGTATCTAACATGAAATTTTCTCAATATACAAGGTGATGATAATAAGATCTTATCTAATATAGTGCTTGAACTCCTGGCGATAATATCGCTCAAGGAAAGAGATTGAAATTTTGGACGCAGATAATTCATGAAGTGAGTTCAAGAACAATATCAAAAACAAAAGTTCACTGTTCCTGTTAGAGTTACAATGAAGATACAGGATGGCTTTTAATTAACCTACAACTTTTAACTGAAATAACACTTGAGTCGTTGCTGATAGCACTACAAACAATTATTTGGTCAGAGGTCATACAATAGCTCAACCTAGTCACAAAGTTGTCAATTACAAGTTCAAAAGTTTTTCTTTTAATACTTGCAAGAGAGTCAGATTTGGACTTTTGAGGATAATAACGTCTGTCGGCTTCTTCTTCTACACCAGATATTTCATGTGACCCCAAAGAAAGAAATCTCATGGATTCAGATATGGTGAATAAGGTAGTCAATGCAATGCACCAGGATTGCTCTAGACGGCTTAGGTCGGTTTCTGAATGTTGCAGACCACTTCTGTAGCAATAGTGTGGCATTTTCGCCACATAAATACCAATTTTTAACAATAAATATACGATCTTCGGTTGAATATGACACTTTGAAGACATTTTCAAAATGGCGTGGAACTAATAAGAAAAAAAAATTCATTTTACGGCCTCTGCCATTGCATGCATTCGTGGCGCCGTCTAGTGAGACTCTGAGAAGTTATTTCAGTTAAAAGTTGTGGGTTAATTAAAAGTAACCTGTATATCAAACATTTCAAATGGTAATACCACTTTCTTTCATTTTGACGGAGTAATGCAATAAGAAATGACATCAAGTTCCTACAGAAAAAAATGTTTTCTCGACTTTCATGTATACTGGCATAATAAGGCGGCTTTTGTGTCGCGTAGCGTAATGCATAAAATCGAGAATGCCTTTTGGACTTCTTCATTTTGTCTGATTGGGTACAAAATTTGATTCAGATTTATACTTTTGATTACAGGATCACATATCAAATTTCATTCGTCTAGATATTTGCGTTTTTAAGTGCTTGCGTTCAAATGACACTGACCGAGAGAAATCAATCCGTTGACGGATTAGGTGAAAGATATGAAAGAAATCTACAATTCTGATGATAAAGCGATACGCGCAATTTCATCCAAATTTCTTTCGTCTAGATATTTATGTTTCTGAGTGGTTGCGTTCACATGACTCTGACCAATATAAGTCAATCCATTGACGGATAAGTCAAAGATATGATAGAAATCTACAATTCTGACGATAAAACGATACGCGCAATTTCGTCCAAATTTCTTCATTCTAGATACTTGACACTGACCGAGAAAAGTCAATCCGTTGACGGATTAGGTTAAAGATATGATAGAAATCTACAATTCTTATGATAAAACGATACGCGCATTTTCACCCAAATTTCTTTCGTCTAGATATTGACGTCTCTGAGTGATTGTGTTCACATTACTCTGACCGGTAAAAGTCAATCCGTTGACGGATTAGGTTAAAGATATAATACAAATATACAATTCTGATACTTAACACCACAGCATGCCCCCGAACTCGGAGCCAAGGCGGCTCCCTGTCGGTTGGTTGGGTATGCGTGAGACTTTATTGAAAAAAAGCCAGAGCAAAAAAAAAAATTACAATTTCTATAAAAAGATACCAAAAAACATGACATTTAAAACAAAAGAATATAATATTTTTTTTAAAGTTCAGTCTTTCAGATCGTTGTGTTGTTGAATTTGAGAGGGTCTTGCCCTGTGTATGGAAGAAGAGAGGATATGAGTACATAGGGTTAGTTGGGTCTGTGGCTAGTTGTCGTCGCCATCTTTTGGAAATAAGAGTGGTTCGTTTTCCGCGATGAAGTGCATGAGTTTTTTGATTTTCGCCCTAGAATTGTTGTTGTTCATGACTCTTTTCCACCAAAGTGGTTCTAGGTCTGCTGACGGTTTTGTTAGGTGGTATGACGTTGTAAACAGGCAACTTGTAGAATAGTGTAAGGGGTTTCCCAGCTTTCCGCAGCCACAGGAATCGCTGCTTCTGATGTTGAATCTTTTGAGATATGTTGGAAATGGGCCGTGGCCCGTGACGAACATTATTTCCGGCCTTTGCCATGGAGTAGAAGTTGTCTTGACTTTTGGCAAAACGTTATGAACGCTCCTGCCTGTTTCTCCATTGTCCCATTCTTTTTGCCAGCGGATGATGGACTCTTTTTGTAGCAGACTCTTGATATGGTTTCTTGGTGCTGGGATGAATGTGGGGATTCCCTCCTGTGTTGCCTTCTTGGCTAGTACGTCCGCCGCTTCATTACCGCTGTATCCGACGTGAGCCTTAATCCATCAAAGTTTAATGTTTGTTGATTTAAGTAATATTTCTTGTGTTTGTTGAGCAATAGGGCTCTTGGTGTCAATTGAAGCAATTGAATGGAGGCTCGACTCGCTGTCTGACCATGCCTTTATCTGTTGGTTGGTCTTGCTTGCCCAAAGACAAGCCTCCTTTATAGCAAGAAGCTCTGCTTGGAAGACTGTGTTAAAGGGACTAAGTTGCGCCATCCATTCGTATTTTGTTGTGTCTTCTTCCATGACACAGAAGGCGCTGCCTGTTTTGTCTTCTATCTTTGAACCGTCCGTGAATATATTGAGACCGGGTACTGGAAGGAATTGCTTTTTCAGAGATATTCTGTCTTCTAGTTGGAAAATTGCTGGGTGGAATTTGGTGGATGTTGTGCCGTCCTCGTAGTTATTGGGGTTGAAGTTGATAATGTTGTAATTAGATGTTTTGCGCAGTCTGGCTGTTCTGACGTAGACCGCTTCCTGTTCTGCTTTGATGTGGAGCGGTAAGATCCCTTCTATAACCTGTAGTGCGGCTGTTGGAGTAGTGGAATATGCCCCTGTGATGTTGAGCAGAAACTTTCTCTGAATTGAATTCAAAAGCCTGGATTGTCTGGTTGATAGTGGATAGGCCCATGCTGCAGCTCCGTGAAGAATCATCCTCTCTGCCACTGTTTTATACAGCCTTCTCCTGAGGTCTTTGTTAAGTCCCCAGTTTGTTCCTGCTATTCTTGTGATTTTTTGGTGGAGGTGAGTTAGTTTAGTTTTCATGTTGATGAGATGATCGGCCCAATTCAGCTTGTTGTCTATTATTACTCCTAGGTATTTAAGGGAGGTAGACCTTTTAATTATTTGATTATCCCATTTTACTCGAGGAACACTTACTAATCTGCTGATGAGTATGGTGGTGGATTTTTCTGTAGATACCTTGAGTTGGTGTTTGTCAGTCCAGTGCTGGAATTTCGTGAGGGCTGCCTGAGCAGTAGCTTTTAGCTTTGCTCCTGTGGGTTCGCTAATGACGAAGATAAAGTCATCAGCGAAGGCTTGCAAATGGACGTTCGGCTGCCATTCTTCGGATATGATCTCATTTGCCACTAGGTTCCAGAACATTGGGCCTGTGCAGGAGCCTTGTGCACATCCCTGCTGTTGTGACCAGCTGACTGGGCCTTGGGCTGTTTGGATGGTAACCTTCCTATCAGTAAGTATATCTTTAAGGGTTTCAATTGTATGAGAGGGGAAGTTGATTTCGTCTAGGCTATTGCGAATTGAATTATATTGCAGATGGTTAAAAGCTCCTTGAATGTCTAGGGAGATGACCATTGTATGCAATTGCTTGTTTTTGGCATCCTGTATTTTTTCAACCAATTGGTGGATGGCGTCTTCAGTGGATCTACCCTCTCGAAAACCGAACTGGTTGTGATGGAGTATGTTTTTCTTTTACAATTCTGATACTGAAATGATACGCACAATTTCATCCAACCAACTCTTTGCAGTTTTTGGTTATTGTGTACCAATGCACAGACCTGATAGGCAAGCATAGTTTTCATGGATGTACTTCGACCGAAATTTGATCGAGATCTGCAGTTTTGATATAACCCTCTCACATATATATCTATACATCTACGTCTATGTGCGGTTGAAAGTTGTTGAAACCATGAACGTTAGGAATGAGGACAAAGCATATAACTCTCTTACATCGAGCGAGGGGGCTAGAAATTTTGCCTTAAAGTCGGCGAAAGCGGGTCTCAGGCGGTTGGTTTGTTTTGAGGGCAGGTGAGGTTCTGAGATCGTTTTGGAGATAAGAGCGGTAGAGGGTCCAATTATCCTTGCCCATCACACTCCATTTCCGTGCGCCTTAACCCATCAGCACACGCGCGGGGTCATTTTGACCCCCAATTGTTAGACACTTACTCATTATTTTATTGGCTATTTGTACAAAAATAAAATATGGTCAAAGTATAAGAACATTTTTTTCGTAAAAATAACTTGTATTTAAAACACAAATGCGATTTTTAATGAGAAAAAGGAATGTTCAACTTATAACCTTTTTCCCTTCTTTCTGTATTCTTTTCTTCTCCTCTGCGCACGTTCGTACGCTTCCGTAGCCATAACGTTAAATTAACCTGAAACGTTAGCACAAGAACGGATCAATTTGACCCCAACGCCCGCAGGAGAAAGTGAGAAACCGCATTTTACCGGGTTTGACCTTCTTATCCTCTTCTTTTAGTTGCCCTATGAAGGTACAGGAAGTAATAGGGGCAAGTGCTTAGACATTCCCCGAATTTTTTTAACAAAAGGGAAAGGGAGAGGTCAAAAAGACCACATGAGTGTTCTGACTGGTTTAAGGGAAGATTATAGCAGGGGGGGGGTTGTAAATGACCACCCAACCTGGAAGAGTCCACTTCACGTTGCATTCTCTTAAAAAATTCCGATTTTATTTGGGCTAAGACAAAAATGACACCTTGGAATAAGAGGGATAACCTCGAATCTAGAAAGTTCTACTACCCCCGTCAACGCCTAGGCACATGAGGTAGTGCATGACAGTAGCCGACAGCTCGGGTGCTGAGACCGGAGTACTAGTAGCCAATCACCTGGCCACAGGCCGATCCCTCCCGAAGGAGGAACGTACTATAACTGGAGGGTAACACAACACCCAATATTATTATACCCCCAAGGGAAGCTAGTTCCTGTTTACTTCTCCCGTAGCAACTCATCCGTATACTCGCGTTGCCCCTCCCCGGTGGATGAATAAAAGAGATAAAGAGTTTTTACAAAATTTCATAAATCTACCTTATTGAATTTTTGAGATATCGGGTTCAAAGACAAACCGATATGAGGACATATTCCAAAAATGTTTATTTGGATAATATGAATACATCAAACTATAGTTTTTCCAGGTAAATACCTAATTATTTATATTTACACCATCCCACAGTCCCGCAATTAATGAATTTACGCCGTTTCCTGTTCGTTTTTCTATTTATTTTTCTAATTGCCCCTACAAGTAAGACTTCCTTTTTGCTGCACATCACATATCTCATAAGAAAAAGGAAAACATTGCCCTTATTTAAATCAAACCCATCAATTCTTACCCAAAAGTGTACCCAGCAATAAAATATAAAAGAGTTTCAATCGAATTGGCATGAATAGATTTCATCTAAATAGAGATTTCAATCCAAGCAGTAACTTCATTTTTTTAAATTAATACCCATACCATTGTAAGTTATATAATTCTAGTTTAGAGAAATTTTTAATTCGAATCCAGAAGCTCACATTTAACAAAAACTATTTGATTTTAGCACAGACTGCAACTAAATATCTAATATACCAAACCTAACAAATGTTTAAAGGACATTTCTTCATTCAATTTTTAGTTCATGCTTAAAATAAAAATAAATTTATAATTATATTAAATTTATTATTTAATAAAATAGCATGCACGAGGTAAAGACTCAATAATATAAATTGTTCCTTAAAAAAAATCTGAAAGCTTTTTGGCCTCAGCTACTCGAAAATACTTCAATTATGCAGTTTTTCTAGGGCCAGCTCTATTTTAAAAACCCCGATAAAGAACCTTTACGGTTATTCAATTCTGCTACCGAAACTCTCACCTCTCGACGCTATTGTTGTTTCCCCCAAAAAGTGTTCCAAAGAATAAAATTCCTTTTAACATACCGCCAACCAGATGTTCTGACGGGAGACTTTGAAATTAAAAAAGAGGAACATCTTTTCCAATCGAAACTTTTCCTTTAACAATAACTGCATCTCACAAACTTGGAGAGCGCTAACAGTTTTAAAAGTTCCTCTTAAAGAATGTTCTTAGCTAAAGATTTATCCTGTTAGTACACCCCTCTTTTTCTCCGTAGGGAGGGAGAATCTCTCTAAAATGAAGTTAAGGAAACTGCTAAATTCTTAGGCAAGTGGGAAGGGGGCTTACAACGACTGTGTTCGTGGTTCAGACTTTGAAGGAGAATAAAAAAATCGTATACTGAAAGATTCTGCTTTTATTTATTCCTTAAATGAATTGGCTGTTTATAAAGTTATACCAAAAGAGTTATCTGAAAGATGTTTCATAGGAAATGGTACTAGGAATAAAACTGTATAAATAACAATAGATTGAAATTACTACTGAATAAGATAAGGTGTATACTTCTAATTGGAAAATTTCTTTAAATGAATAAAATGACTAATTTGTTCTGATCTTTGAGTCAATAAATATACTGTTAAAAGTCACAAAATAAAAATTTTTATTTCAACCCAGATCAATTAGTGAAATTTAGTAAAACCATGTTAACACACTAAAGATTTTAGCAATAAAAGTTCAATTGTTCTGTGAACAAAACTGACCAAATTATCAAGCTTTGAATTTCATTATTTTAGTTCATTAAACGACCGTATCGAAGAAGTAGCGTCCATTTATTAAAAATTTAGCAGTACCAAATATCATGAAATGTGTTGAATGAAGCGAAATGTTTGTAATTTAATGTTATCAGAATTTAATTTAACTTTTATTATTAACAGAGTAAAATACAGATAAAATTAAATTGTAAATATTATTTTTGAAATAATAATTACCGATCAGGATAATGATACTGATAATTTATATCGATAGTTTAATTTTAGTTTAAATCATCACAACCAATCCTATCACAAAATAAAATTTTACCTACTCGGCTAATGAAACGGAAATAAGAGTAAAACGTAACACTCCCCTAAAATCGGACAACGTTTTAGAAGTCAAAAAAGAAATCAAGTGCAGAAAAAGAAAATTGCTTTTTCACGAAACGCAATGTCTTTAAATACCCATATTATATAAATCACTGCAAAATATTGCTTATATAAGCATAATTTTTACGTGCGGTCCAATGTAAAACAATTTTTAAAAACATATTTAATTAATGAAATTAAGGCTACCGAAATCTTTAAAAAATAAAGTATCTCAAAGATCATTAGTCGGTTTAAAATAAGAAAAGACATTTTCTGCAAGGAATGTTTATCTTCAAAAGCTGACAATTTTAAATCTTTAAACCTATTTAATAATCCATTTCCGAAAAGTAAAATAAAATAAAACTGACTTTTTTTTCAAAGTCACACTTTTATCAAAAGGGCAATTTTTCTTAAATGGAATTACTGAAGCCGACAACCTGCTAGAAAAAGAGGATTTCAACAGAATCAGAAGATGTACAAAAGGTGGAAATAATGACGTTTAACTTCATTTCATTCAGCAGTTAATGCTATGCTTCATCTTGTAGAAAACTTCGCACTGCGACTTTTTCACTTACACATTAGGTCGATTTAAGTTCCCAACAGTTGAATTAAAGTGATAGTAATTTGAATATGAATTGACGTGATTTTCTGTTTGGATAGAAATGGTGAATACTTTTGTAACTCGTTAAAATGGAGGAAGGAGATATAAAGAGTAATAGAAGAAAATAGCGGTTCTGTGTTACAAAATATAAATAGGTATTAATTCTGTAAATGTATTAAATGGGATGAATTATTTAAAATGTTTTCACATTATTTTAGATGTATCCACTTTTTTAAGTTAGTGAGTGTTTCGTTAGAATAAACATGTCGTCTTTAAGAAAGATTGTTTTTGATAATTGGGGAGAAATTTTTGATCTCAGAGGTACATTCGAAAACATAATCAAACGTACAACTAGTTAAAATAAACGTAAGCGTAAAATTTGCTATTAATTTGAAAAAAACATTAGCTAGTTTAAACTGAAATTATATATTTATCATTCGAGTTAAAATATCTATCTTTATTAATAATAAATTAGAATGTGTGTGTCTTGGCAAGACTTATATATCTATAGATATACCAGACGCCAGTCTTCAAGAGGGTCGCAAAGGCTACATATTAGTGCGTTTATTTCACTTTTTAAGGCTAAATATGAGGAGAGAATGGAAATATAGTACCTTGTCCGAGTATCACATATTCTTGCTTGCAACTTCTGGAAAGTAATTTCATCAATCGTGAAGAGACAGAATCTTGATGATTAAATGAAAAAAAAAATAACTTGCAACTTCATCTCACTTGTTAGAGCGTTTCAGGAAGCAGATATGATCTAAGAAATTTCGATATTTCTAAAATTAAACTTTTGTTGACTATTTTATTTTTATTCTGAATTGACAAATAAGCTTTTTTAAACAACAGCTTAGCGTTATTTTATGTATACAGAAAAATAGCAGACGATGTATTATATTCGGAACGTTTTATTAACATACTTATACTAAGAAAATTTTCTTCACAAACCGATAAATGGAAATTATCAAAGGAAAAAAAATTAAGCACTTTAAGAAACATTAAGTTATTCAAAAAAATCTTATCTTTCTTTCTTTTGTTTTCAGAAACTTCAATAGAAAAAGGCAAAACATGAAAACCCTTCAGACTCTTGAGCCAAAAACAGAAAGCCAAAGAAAAGAGACAAGGAATTCCAGGATTTCCAGAAATCCCAGGAATGCCCAAATTCCTGGAATACCTCAAATCTATGGAATGCCCGCAATCCCCAGAATGCCACAAATTCCTGGAACGCCTCAAATTCACGGGATGCCTCAAATACCAGGAATACCCCAAATACCCTGTATTCCATGATCGCCATTCACAGTTAAAAACAAAGCAGAAAAGATACAAGGAATTCCTGGATTTCTAGAAATCCAAGGAATACCTCAAATTCCCGGAATGTCAGAGATCTCCGGAATGCCACAAATCCCTGGAATGCCCGAAATTCCCGGAATGTCACAAATTCCTGGAATGCCTCGAATCTTTGGAATGCCTCAAATACCAGGAATGCCTCTAATACCAGGAATGCCACAAACACCCGGTTTCCAGGATCACCATTCACAGTTGAAAACAAAGTAGAATATTTTCAAGGACTTCCCGGATTTCCAGAAATTCCTGGAATGCCCCATTTCCCGAATGCTGATATCCGGAATGCCTTCCAAATCCCTTTGATGCCTCAAAATCCTGAATGCCCAAATGGCACCAGGCTCATGGAGCAAGTAACAAGCCAGATAACAGCACTGATGGAATAAAGAGAAGGCCAAATCCCTGGGTTTTCAGAAATTCTTGACAGCAATACGTAACTGAACGAAGTACATCAG
>BGPR01004192.1:54493-79706 GCA_013235015.1 Araneus ventricosus | reverse complement strand
CCAGGTTTCCCAGGAGCAAGTAACAAAGCAGATAACAGCACTGATGGTATAAGAGAAGGACCTCAAATCCCTGGGTTTTCAGAAATTCTTGGACTGCCTCAAATCCCTGAAATGCCCGAAATTCCCGGAGTGCCACAAATCCCTGGAATGCCTCAATCAAATACCAGGAATGTCTCAAATCCCTGGAATGCATGAAATACCAGGAATGCCTCAAATCCCTGGAATGCCTGAAATACCAGGTTTTCCAGGAGAAAGTAACAAAGCATATAACAGCACTGGTGGAAAAAGAGAAGGACTTCAAATCGCTGGGTATCCAGAAATTCCAGGAATGCCCCAAATCCCTGGAATGCCCCAAATCCCTGAAATGCCTCAAATACCTGGAATGCCTCAAATATCAGGTTTCCCAGGAGCAAGTAACAAAGCAGATAACAGCACTGATGGAAAAAGAGAAGGACCTCAAATCCCTGGGTTTTCAGAAATTCTTGGACTGCCTCAAATCCCTGAAATGCCCGAAATTCCCGGAGTGCCACAAATCCCTGGAATGCCTCAATCAAATACCAGGAATGTCTCAAATCCCTGGAATGCCTGAAATACCAGGAATGCCTCAAATCCCTGGAATGCCTCAAATACCAGGTTTTCCAGGAGAAAGTAACAAAACAGATAACAGCACTGGTGGAAAAAGAGAAGGACTTCAAATCCCTGGGTATCCAGAAATTCCAGGAATGCCCCGAATCCCTGGAATGCCCCAAATCCCTGAAATGCCTCAAATACCTGGTTTCCCAGGATGACCATCCACAGTTAGAAACAAAATAGAATAGAGACAAGGAATCCCTGGTTTGCCAGAAATATCTGGAATGTCAAAAATCCCTGGAATACCTCAACGAGGATCATCTACAACTACTTCAATCACTACAACTACAGCTAGCCCAAGTGAATGATACCGACGCGTACTGCAATGAAAATTCTACGCTCTTAATTATTTGAATTATTCTGAAATATGGATAGTTTGCATTTATTTTAAACTAGTAAATGGTATTGAGTATTTACAGTAAATAAATTATATTTAAGCCGTCAATACTGTGTTTGTGATTATTATTTCTTTTTATCCAGAGCAGACAACAGAAATTTAATTTTCCCCCTCTCCCTCAAACACGGTTAATCTACTCTCTGTTCTATGATCCTATGAAACGTATCAAATTTTTATAATGTAATAGATGAATATTTTAAGAGAGAAGACCACTAAATGAGTGCTTTTTACAAATGTTTCGTACATTAGTGAATGCATAAATGTTAATGTTTCTTCATCATAAAAGAAAATTACTGAGCATTTGCTGCTTTTATGATTTTAAGAAAAATTAACAAATTTTTACTACTTGCTTTTCAAATTAATACAGACAAGAAAGTAACACTGATTTTAGACGTCAACTGTAAACTTGTTTGTCAAAATTGTCAAATTTAAAGCAACAATTTTTATTCAGAAAATTTAACATTTGGCAAAGAGTTGCGAATAAAATAAATCTCAATTGTTGAAAACAGTTCAATCACATGGCTGTCAAATCTTCTGATAATCGATATCGAGCATTGAGGCATTATTTCATGTTCTATTTCAAACAAAACGAGAATAATAATAATAATGAAACAAACTTTCTTTATCTACTACTGTATTTAATGTCTTAAATGTGAAGTCGGAAGTAAGTTATATGAAAATTCTTCCTTAATTTTTGAGATGATCGAAGTCTGTAAATGGCATCGCATTTCAAAAGATTTTTTTAAAAATTTTGTTTTAAATAATCTATAGATTTTATATCCTCGCCAAATAAGAAGACTGTTATCTTTGTAAAAGGCATTCGAAAAGTTGTGGAACAGTTATTTCAAATCTTCATCGGCAAAAATAATCTTTCTCCCCATCGCTCGGAAATATTTTCTTTTATGCTATCAATTATCTTGTTAAAGCAAAATATGTGAAGTTTTATAAAAGCATGTGAATATTTTTTTCTATCTCTCAGTTTATGATTAAAGAAATCGATACAATTAATGTTCATTTCTAGATAATAATTATTTCAAACACTTTACTAACTAAATGACTCACGGACATTAGAAATTTCATTCTGCATGTATTTCCATATCTTTTAGTTTTATTGAAGTCACCCAAAGGGAAAAATACTCACTAACAGATCTTAAATAGAGTACAACATCCATAATAAATACTCTCTAAGAAATAAAAATGGACGCGCCTAGAAAAAATAAGACGATTGTAATGAAATCTCATATGTAAAGACGTTTCGATAAAACATGGAAAATTCTTTTATGTCTGCATTCTAAACGTCAAACAAGCTTTTACTTAGAAATATGTATGTTTTTCCGGCAAATATGACTTAATGTTATTTTGTGACAATTTTTAAACTTCAGCTATATTTAAGATTATATAGTGATCTTACTGAAATTAAAATAATATTTAAAACAAATTTTCAAACTATATCACATTTTCTTCCTCTAGTCTATCAAAACATTTTTTCCTTCGCACTCTCGCTTTGGCGCCACGAGCGGTTGCCCGGTTTGCCCAAGCCACTTCTCTGTATAAGGAGAGATTCTCGAACTGAAGGACAAAATTTCTGTTGCTTTTCGATTGGAGATACCCAACCTCAGCTGTAACAATGCCTAGCAGACAGATTCATGCTCTTTATGACGTACATAAGCATTTGAAAGAGGCCATGCCATCGGATTGAAAGAATCTGGGTCGTCATATCGAAGAACTACTCGACATTTGGGTCGAAGCGATGCGGCGATCAGACAATGTTGACAGGAGTGGGTGAATATCGTTATATTTCGTCACCAGAACGGTAGTTGTCGAGAACTACGACAGAAGGTAGTTGTCGAGAACCACGACAGAACGGCAAGACAAAACAACTGTACGATCGGCTATCACAGCACCAGATTCTTAGCCAGCAACTATCTGGCGCGGTGTGTGACCACCCACAAATTATCAACACTACCATTTACAACAGACTGAGAAGGTAGATTCTGTACTGGCATCAACCATTATGCCGCTTACTCTTCACACATGTACAGTGTACAAATCTGATTGCAGTAGTGCCGGGGTCATGAGCTGAATGGGAAAGAATAGTGTTTAGTGACGAGTTTCGTCTCAAACTGTGTCCTGGTGACCAGCGGGGGCGTGTCTGGAGATACTTATAACACAATAATAATAATAACACAGTAATACGTAGGCGACATTCTACGATCGCTTGTGTTGCCGTTCCTTCTGAGCCACCTCGGGCTTACTTTTCGGGCTGCTACTCGGGCGTGTCTGGAGATACTTATAACAAAATAATAATAATAACACAGTAATACGTAGACGAAATTCTGCGATCCCCTGTGTTGCCGTTCTTTTGGAGCCATCTCGGGCTTACTTTTCAACAAGACAATGTCCAGCCATACACGACATACCTAGGTTTGAATTGTCTGCAATTTTGCCGAACGTTTCTTTGATCAGCTAGGTCATCTGATCTCTTTCCCATAGAGCACATTTAGAACCTAAGATGAAGCTACCTGCAACCTTTTCAGAACGTTCCAGATTTAAACCAATAGTTGGAGACAATTGCCAAGAAATCCCATAAGCCACCATCCGGGAACTTTATCAGTGTGTCTGTGTGTTTGTCCTCTACAGGACAAATCTCTAGACCTAGAGATACGAGATTTGACAATATAATTGAAGGTTGGGAATGTGCACCTCGGAGCGCTTTTTTGAAATTTTAATTAATTAAAAATTAATCTAATTAAGATAATTTGACGTCCTTCCTGAATAATTTAAGAAAATATTATGGTACAAAAATTACTTTACACCATCTGGAAATTAAAAACATTATCTTTTCAATGATATCACTAAAGTTGTCGTATGATTTTTTCTCTAATTTTAATAAAATTTTAAATATATTTTTGGCATAATTTATAACAATACTTATCATTGTTGCAACGCATTTCAAACTGTTTTCATTGTTTAAACAAATCTTTAATTGCGTATTTCTCTTCCATTTTTGAAAGCTTAGAAAATATCTGACTGGATTTCACTTTATTATTTTATTTGATCAATTTTTCTGTGAAATCTGTAAAGGAAGTCCTCAAGATGATAAGTATATAATGAAATAATTCATTAAATGGAAAGATTATTTTTGCTATGTTTTAATTCTTTCTTTAAGCTTGCTTTAAGCCAATTAGCATGCTGCTGGACATAAAATGTTCCGGGCCAATTTAATTTTGAAATCAAATGTTTATTTTACGTTAATGTAAACAAGGAACAGAACAAGTTCAAGACTATAGAAAAGAACGCGGGTTAAATGTCTATAGCAATTTGAAGATGAAACATACTTTGTTTAGGGAACCATGAATATGAAATTATGTATAAGAGATTAAGTTATTAGAGATTTTATTTCTGGAGATCAAGCTGGTCGCCGAAGGCGGCTAGATTTGAATAATAAGAGCTTTCATACTAAATGAAAACTTTATTCAATGAATTGTCTTAATATTCTATCAGAAATTTTAGTTGTATTTGATATGAGGTCGAATAAGTTTCAAAAATTAAAAATAAGTTGAAGCGATTAACTCAAATCGTCAATCTCTCTGGTTTTAACTACAGAATTTCAGATGAAGAAATATTGTAACAAAAGAATTAATTAAAAAATTGATAATACAACTTGGCATTAACAGAGAAGAAAATCTCAAAAGAAAATGAAGAAAACAAAAATAATAATAAAAAAGTAATAATAGTACTGAACAAAACATATTATATAGTTTACATAGATATTATATATATATATATATATATATATATATATCATGGCGGGTGGGCAGTCTTTGTTGAAAAACTAATTTTTTTGCTGTAGATTTTTCGCTCAATCCTGCCCATACTTGCAAAATAGTCATACATTTTACAGTTGGAGGATCAATGGAACTTCTTACAATATTCAACAAATTCACCAAGACTACTAAGAAGCGGAATCACTTGATAAGAGCAAAAGAAGAAAGAATTTCGTGTGTTCCTGTATTTTATCATTTTACATAGTTTATTTTTGGGTACACTTGGGTCCCGTTTTGAAGCAAAACGTGGGCTGTTTAGGGACGGAGTTCGTAATCTTGAACTCCGATCAGATGTTGAAGACGGCGCCTTAGCTGGCACTCCACCTCTCTAAGTTCCCGCCCCACACCCGCGGAAGGACATTTGGTCCCCTACGTATGATTCAGTGCATCCCCTGTACAGCAAGTTTTTCTCCTGGTTTAATTTCTCACCCATTAGCAACTTTACCGCCGTAAAGCGACAGGTAAAAAAAATGATTTTTTTCGACCCACCCGTATAGACACCCTGTATAGGAAATCAATATATCTTTGTGTTTTCTTTCCCATTTTCTCTTTATTAAAGCGTTTACGAAGGATTTTCGTTTGAAAAAATTGGTTGTTGAATCTTTCGTAACTGTTTATTTGGAAATTAAATAAAACTGAATGACTCAGATGAAACACACTGTCAATAAATCAAATTTATCTCAAAGGATTTTACAAGAGTATAATCCTTTAATTATAATAATAAGCATATTTTTAAGCGTATGATTGATAAAACTGTAATTAATTTATTTCCGAAGTAAGCAAAATACATGTCATTGTTGAGGATGAAGTAAAGTAATAACAAAGGAGACACAGGTCTTTGTATCCTACTGGAAGGTCAACGATACTTTATTCTTAAAAGGAACTTAAAAATAAGGATAAAAAAGGAACCTTCCACTGATACACAGAACTAATTTTTGAGACTGATGGAAAATTCATCATCCACTGAAAGAAGTCCCATTTCTAGAGAAACTTTCTCTTAGGTCAGTAAATAAATAGAAGTATTTGTAGTGCAACATGCTGTGCCGTCTTATTCTGTAATTTATATGAGTCAGTATCTACTTCCGATCATTGGGAATTCCTTTTGTCTAGTGGTTAAGATGCTCGACTCGGGATCCAAAAGTCTCCGGCTCTAATCTACGCACTGCCAAAGTGGTGACTCGGATGTGATTTGAACACGCAACGCAACCTTCTTCCTAAAAGTCTCCAGTTCAAATCTACGCACTGCCAAAAATCGGTAAGTTTTTCCATTCTCTTTATCAACAGAACAAGTTGAAATGCCTTGTTTTAAGCTTTCTTTCCAGAGTTAGCAAAGTTGAAAAGAGAATTTTTTTTCCTATTTCTATTTGTTTTGAAGTCAACGTGCATCGTTTAAGATATATTTGGTTTCACAACGGATGCATGCAAATCTAGAATGTAAAAAAAAAACTGGAGTTATTATCCATTTCTTTCACTGAGATTTGGATGAAACAAGTGTTAAATTATATGAATGAGATAAATTTCATTACAATTTGCAATTTTCTCAAGACAATGTTTCAGGCTGACATTCTTTCTGTTAATTTTCTCATACGAGACGCATGAAATAAAACAGCTGATGCAAACAAGTTAGGTGAAGACAATTTAGACGACCTGGAAAGAAAATTATTATGCTTTTATGCAGTTGTTTTAAAGCCAACGTCCATCACTTAACCCTCTCATTCCGAGCGAGGTGGTCACGGGCTGTATAAAAATCTCCCCCTAAAATCATTAGAGGCCGGTCTGAGGTGGTTGGCTTCTTTTGAGGGGAGGTGAGATTCTGAGATCGCTTAGGAGATAAGCGCGGTAGGGGGTCCAATTATCCTTGCCAACCGCAGCCCATTTCCGTGCGTCTTAAGGGAAGGTTATAGTAGAGGTGGGGAAAATGACCCCTCAGGTTGCTAGAGTCCAATTCATCTCATTTCCTCCCTAAAAGTCCCGGTTTTATAGGAGCTAGAGGAAAAAAATCGCTTCGGGATTAAAGAGTTAAGGTATATTTGTTACGACAGTTCATACAGGCAAATCTAGAATGAAAAACCGAATTACACTCAATTTCTTTCATTCTGATCTGGATAAAGCCCTCCCATTGGTGTGGGGCGGAAGATTGGAGAAGGGATGTCAGCTCAGAAGTCGTCCTCGTCATCTGGTCTGTCCCAAATGGCTCTCGTGTTGCTTCAAAACGGGAATTTAATATGACTAAACTAAACTAAACTGATCTGGATGAAACCAGAGTGAAATTATATTAATGAAATAATTTTCTTTTAAGCCCTACAGTTTCACCACGGCAATGTTTCAGGATGACGTCCATTGTATAAATTGTCTCATACATTACGCACAGATTACAACGGCTGATACAATAAAGGCAGATGAATAGAAGGCAGTCGAACCATGCTTAAACCATTATGATCCTTTGATGTTTTTGAGGTACTCATTTCTTTAACATACACATTCGCATTTTTATCGATTTCTTTTACAACTGTATTACAGGGTACAAAAGAGCTTGAATTCGCAAGCTCAAAGTGCAACTGCTATAGTAGGTTCGTTGCTAGTGACTTAAGTAAAAATAAGGATAGAATATATAAAGTATGCACCAACGAGTTATTGAAATACAAATTTAAATCAGAACAACACTGTTACTTAGAGTAACGACATGCAGAACGTGTAAATCTTCGGACGGCAAGTCCTCTGAATATCAGCTTTATGAGCTCCTTGTGTATGCTTTATATAATGCTTCCTACTTGCTATTTTATCTCTATCTGCCTTAAATGATCCAAGGGCGAGTGTGTTATTTATATGCCGTATGTGTCCTGACTTGCAATGCTGTTAGTTGTGTAACTGTGTTATTGTGAATTTGCATTTCATTAGATCTGTACTATAATTCATATTGTAAGCCCTCTGCATTTAGGTCTTATTCTGACAAAGTGTTCGCTGTCGTTGCTCTCCTTTGCGTCTCCAAAACAATGTTTATTGCAAAAATGACTTGCTTCCGAAGACTACCCATCACTTAAAGATTGTAAAGGATCTTCCGAGACACCACATGCATATACTGATAGAGAGAAATTCATTTCAAATTTACCACTAAATTATAGTCAGAAGGGTTAATAAATAAACTTGTTAAAACCATCATTTTGTCAGAAAAGCTGTACCGCATTCATATTAAATACTGCCGACTCAATGGTTGGCTTTATTAATCTTGAGTACAAACATTGCACTATGGAACATAACATTGCATCAGTTCGACATGTAAAGGTGTTAATTTTCAACTTTGTTATTTTGAATTTACATTTCACTAAATCTGGGCTATACATTATCTGGTGAATCCTTTTCTTTTAAGTGATGTGCTGGCAAAGAACTCGTTGCAACTACTACCACCTGCGTTTCCAAAACCATGTTCTATTGCAAAAATGACTTTCTTCTCTAATGCTACCCATTCCTTAATGTTCGTAAAAGATCTTTCTAGACACTATATGGAGATAAGGAAAGATTCATTGCAGATTTACCACAGGTATTTGCAGGTTCGTAAATAAACTTTACAGACATACGAGGCGTGTTTTTTAAGTAAGGGCCGTTTTGTTGTATACATTAATAGGTGGCGCGCGCGCCGTAACGAATGCTTGCGTCGTGTCCCGGCATCCCTTCTAATACCCACGACTGCCCAGCCTACCCAAAAAGGGTGTAAGGCAGAAAAGGCCGCCGGGGAAGCAAAGAAACCCCTAAGGCGCGTCGGCCAACGACTAGGCGCAGACCCCGGACCAGCCTTTATTGAGTCAAAGAGAAAATATTACAAACATTGCCCATAGTGGCAGTAAAATATAAAAAGGGTGCTGGACACATAAAGAATAAAAAGGGTGCCGGACACACGAACTTAGTAAACGTAGTTACAAAAATAAAACACCAATACATACTATGCTCAAACAAGAGCAGAAATTAAATACAAAAGGTTCCGGACACAATACATAACGTCGTAACACAATTGATAAAACGATACAAGCGATGAGGTCTCAAGCGACCAACACATCGGTCGCCACGAAAATATTCAATTAAAGTGTTACAACAGATCAGTATAAAAATCCCGCAATACAGACAATTAATAAATAAAATTACCATAAAACATCAATTACCATATATAAAAAGCAAATATACGACACACATAAAAGACAGACAAGACACACACACATCACACGAATCACAGCAAACACACATACACACCAAGTCGTATAAAAAATTAAAAGAGAATTCCAAATAGGTTACTTAAAAAGATCTAAACCCAAACCAGGAAACATCAGAGTGAGATCGACGACATCCGATTCGTTAAAAAGAGAACAGAAAAGTCAATTAAGAAACACAATCCCAAATACAGGCTTGAAGGAGATCCCAACACACCCCAATTACCTACAATCAACCCCTGGAGAGAACGGAGGAACGAATCTAACCTCGGAAAAGTTAAAAAAACAACGACACATAAATCGACTAGGGCCAAAAAAGATTTAAATAGGTCTCTATTAAAATATTTTAAAAATAAGATCACAAAATCTAACAAAAACAGACAAGTTTAAAAAGTTTGCAGAATAAGCGTGGGATGGGAGAGCAGTAGACAATATGTAAAAGCCATTAAAAACAGTAAAATATAGCAATAAAATATTCAACAACAATACACAATACCACCCAGTATAAAGAGATGAGGAACAAAGAGTACATGCAAAATAATGCCCGAAAATGAAAGGAAATATAAAAAGTATAAAAAAGTATAAGACATCATAAAATACCACCAAGTGACCGACACAGTTAAAATGCAATAAAACAGGTCTTAAAGCAATTGAAAGTCCACTTAAGTCAAGTAATTAAAATAGAGTTAAAAACATCAAATGTTAAAAAAGTACAAAGGATCTAAAAAAGTCAAAATATATAATTAACAAACAAAGCGACCCAACAACGAATATCTGAAGGATCAAGACCACTGCGGAGTTAAGTGTAACTGAGAATAGTGGAGTGGCCTTCACGCCTTGGGTGACCCTACCAGGAGTATACACTCCCGACGTACTTCACCCACTCCTCCCAGAAACACTCCCAATAAGGGAAAAACCCACAGTGGTAAACCAAATGTACATGCAAATACCACAAGAGTCGCAAAACAACAAAAAGATCCAAAAAGCCATTACAAAACGGACAAACACCAAATAAAAGGAAAAAAGGTTTAAAAATCAACACAGCCTTAAAAGATCCGAAAAAACTCAAAAAGGGAAAATCACACAGCTTGGGTCAACGAATCGCACACGCCCCCACTGATCCTGAAGGCTTCTTTAAGTTTATTAAGGGCCTTGGAATTATTGATGAGATTTTGGAACCAGGCCCTTTTGTGGGCGTCTGCGGGTTTAACTAACTGAAATTTTTGGGTGAGCGAGCAGCTAAAGGTATAATGATCTGCATCGCCCACCTGCCCACAGACGCACAAAGGGGAGTCTAGAATTTTAAAACGACAAAAATAAAAAGGAAATGGTCCGTGCCCACTTAAAAAAAAAGATTAAAAACTTGCTGTGAATTAAAAACTTCGGGCTTACGTGTTCGAGATATTCCCTGACTCTGGCTCCGGAGGTAGAATTGTATTGCCTCCAATAGTCGTTCCATTCTTTGATCATAAGTTTATTGAGTAACCTTTTAACATAGGAACGGGGAGCCGGGATAATTGTGTCAACCCCCGTGGTGGTCGCAAGTTTTGCCTGTTGGTCGGCCAATTCGTTCCCCTGGATCCCTACGTGAGCTTTGACCCAGGAGAGGCCGACCAAATGTTTAATTTTTACAAGATCTTGTTTTATGTTATTCACAAAAGAAGATCTGGCGCTGGCGCTCTTGATGGCGGCTATTGAGGAGAGGCTGTCAGTATGAATATTGATGGATACATTTTTGCTGGCAGCCCAGTTGGCTGCACAATGGATGGCGGCCAACTCTGCTTGAAAAACGGAATTGTGACTTTTAAGTTTGTAAAGGTGATTTTCAATGTTATTGTTTTCTTGGAAGATGCACACGGCGAATCCAGTCTCATCTTCGATCCTGGACCCGTCCGTGTACACCTCAAAATCTGCGTTGGAAATATTTTCGTTTAGGATAATAAATTTGCTGCTGGATGGAATATTTTTAATTTAGATATTATTGTCCATTTGTATGTTGCCCAAGATATCAGTATAAAAATTGGCGTGTCCAGCCCAGATTCGAAACTTGATAAATTCGGTTTTGGCAACCACGTGCAAGGGGGGAATCCCAGTCAGGGTGTTTAGAACATTTGTTGATGTAGTTCTATAAGCCCGAGTAGATTTGAGTAAAAAGATTCGTTGTATCGAATGGAGTCGATCAACTTGTCATCCCTTGGGAACAAGGTCCCGGCATCCCTTGGGAACAACTGTGCTCAGTTGCAGCTGGGTAAGTAACCTGTACGGTCTGTTGTGTGTCTTTAAAATGTTCAAGAGTATCGAATCGCCCGCCCCGTGCGAAGGTACGGTCAGTGATACGTTTTCTGTCGGCAAGAAACCTGTCGACTGCAGACATTCACCGTCAGATTTGTGAAGTTCACGGAGCTACTGCTATGTCTGAAGGCAAAGTGCGTAAGATCATGGCGCCCGTGTTTTGGGATAGGCATAGCGTTTTGTTGGTCGACTTCATGCAATGCGGGAACCACCATAAATGCGGTAGCCTACGGCCAAAGCGATTCAAAACAAAAGACTCGGCATGCTGACAGAGGGAATTTTGCTACTCCATGACAATGCAAGGCATCACTCCGCAGCTCAGACCCGATCTTTAATGGACTCTTTTGCCTGGGAAGTTTTGGACCAACCCCCTACAACCCCGATCTTGAGACGAGCGATTTTCATCTTTTCCGCCATCTCAAACATCATCTCGGCGGCAACCACTACAACGATGACGAAGACGTGAAAACAGCCGTGACTCTGGGTTATTAGAGAAGGCGGCAAGTTTCTATGAAGAGGGTATTCAAAATCTAGTTGTGAGGTATGGTAAGTGTTTAAACAAACTTGGCAGCTTTGTTGAAAAGTAGAGAAATGTAAGTAGAATCTGAAAGTAAATTTGGTTTCTGAAAATTTTCTTTCGTTTGGTTTTTATTTTCAAACAGCCCTTACTTAAAAAACACTCCTCATATATACAGATATAGAGAGATTCATTGCAGATTTACCACTAAATTAAAGTCAGAATGGATTATATATTAATTTGTTATACACATTATGTTGTATTCTAAATATCTTTTCGATGTATCTATAAAAGTCAGCTCTTCGGTTGGCTTCATTAACAATGAATTCAAACTTCGCGCGAATGCATATGCCAGTGTTTCTCATCCTTTTAGTATTTGTGAACCAATTTTCAATCATAATTTTCATCGCCCCTCTCCATCTCATAGAACACACGGTATACAATAATAATGTATTTTTGATACTTTGACTCTAATTCTACACTACGGCCTCAATTACAAACCTTATAAATTACCAAGAATAAGTAAGTTTATTCATATTTTGCAAATTTGATTCGCTGCATAGACAAAATCAGAATTACTATCTCTTTTCATCTGTTCGACTCTATTGTGTCCACCATATCGGACATTCTCTCGCAGAGAAATCACTAATAATTATTAAACTTGTTTCTATTTTAGCATTGATAATTATATATTAAATACATTGTGCAGTACTGATACAATCCTATTTATAAGTGAATTATACCAGTGTAAATGTGTATTTTATTTTTTATATGTCAGAATGTATCTTGTTTTGCTTTCCTTTCGATAAAATAATTAATTTTTTGAAAAATATTTTCTTTTCTCTACATATTTTCTTTCTATATCAGTGTTATCATTCCCCACAGGTTGAAAATCACCGTCATATGCTATGTACCTGTCACGTCTTGTAGTGGTGTCAATTATGAAACTGCGTTATTGTGAATTTAAATTTCATTAAATCTGATACTTTATCTTGTGAAACCATTTCTTTTAGATGATACTTTGAAAAAGAGCGCGTTATAGATTCTACCTTTGCGTCTCCGAAAGCACGTTTTATTGCAAAAATTTCTTTTTCTGTAAGCATAACCAACCCTTAACTTTGTAATACGCCTTATACGTATGGGGAGAGTCTTGACATTTTTTAATACAAATTGATGGAGAAGGACTAAAAAAGTATTATAATTTTTCGTAGATTATTTATCTGCAGAACAGTGTTATTTAATTCCTATTAATACACTTTAAATTAGAAAAAAGAATCTAAGAATATGTGTCATCACCCCAATAAAGGAAACTGGTTGCATATATTGGATCACCATATTCTTTCAGTACAATTAAAGCAAAATGATATTTTGATTCTCCAATTCCCACAAGCAATTTTGTTTAACAAAAACTGCTCTTCCGATAAACGTGTGACTGTGAGAAAAGGAGCGATAAACTTTTTTCCCAACTTCGTAAAAGAATTATTTAATATAATTGAGAATTTTTCATCAGCAGCTTTTACTGACAGATGATCTTGAACGTGTTTAATTTTGAAAGATTTCACGATCCTTAATTTGGTTAAGCCGACAATTTGCAATGCAGATTTCATTATTGTGAGGAACACGGTAAGAATATTTCCACGCTCGTATATGCAAGTATACCAGTTTATTTTTGCATTAATTAACTTAATAAAAATTTTTAAGCTCGTTGCACTTCATAAACATGTGATTTTATAAGAAATTTGGCATATGTTTAAAAGCATTTAATATTTTCCAATCTTAAGCGGAATTAATATGAAAAAATTAAGAAAACTATAATTTTACAATGCGTTATCAGATGTCCACATTAGCTTCATATATAGATTTTTTACTATACGTTTTTATTAACTTCACTTTCTTATTGTTAAATTTAATTTTGTAATCGAAATTTTGCTCTCTACTAAGTGGGCTGGAGATTGAAAATTATATGCACTTCTATATTCTTTATAAAAGTATACTATTTTAATACTTTCAGAATTTATTTTTAGGAAATTGGTTTCTTTAAATAAATCTTTATTCCGTAGGAGTGATTCAACCTGATAGTAAATATAAGAAAAAAAGAACTTTAGTAACCCATAATATATTTAACTATGATTTATTAGTTAAAGATAAAAACTTTTACAATTATTAAAACAAAAAATATTTTGTTTTTCATGCATTGATAAAATTTTGTCTTCAAAACTCTCTTTAATATGTATCTGTATGAAAAATATCACATATGCAATTTTATCTTCAAGTCAAAATAAGTCATAGAAATTAAATTTAACTCTGTTAAAATTGTACCTCTGATTAGCTAAAAATTTTCAAAAAGTATACCACTTGTTCCATATGGAGAAAAAATAACTATTAGAGAATTATGAATTAATTATCAATTATAAGAAAATCAAAATATATTCTTTGGCATTTTGAAAGCACACTCACTAAAATGTTATCGGAAAGAATCACTGTAAGTTGTATTCAAAAAGAGGAAATTCAGAATATTCTCAATGTCGTATCATAAAATCAAATTATAATTTTTTAAAATTCAAACATCATTCAAGGTTCTTTAAGCGAAACAAAATATCCAAAAGCTCAGTTCTTGGAAACCATTGTTACTAATATATTCCTATCACTGCATCTTATTGCCTTCTTCATCAAGTATTTATTGCATATGCTCTGAAAGAAACTAATGCATCATATTTCTAGACATCTCCCTAGCTTACAGATCACCATTCGTCAGTTATTCACCCTCCTGCTTTATACGTCTTGTCTTTAGCTTCTTTATAAATGATGCCTAATTCGTTTCTTCTGAATAAAGACTTCTTCCTTATCCATTATCCTGACTACTCAGCATGAATAAAGACAATTAACTTGCTTGACCCTAAGGACAAAGGAAATGAAGAGCATGGAGATAGCATATAAATAAGGGCACTAAGTCTCATCATTAGAATGTTCCAACATTTTTTGTCATTTTTAATGTATAATAGAGACACAGTTGACTTAGAAGCTTCAGAAATAGGAACTATTTGTGTTTAGTTCACTTCCTTTACGACGTATCTTGTGGAAAGAAAGAACAAATTTGGCATGTGTATAATAGGGTGGATCGAAAAGTATAGGAAAAAAATTTTTTTTGGAAATTATTTTTGGCATGGGGCGGGAAAGTTGTGTCTTAAGTATATTAGTTTATATAATTTTTTTTATTGAAATTCATTTATATCTTCCGGTGCCCCAAGCGCCTCAAATATAGTTAAAAATTGAATTTTTTATGAAAATTTGCAATTTTTTTTGTTTTGTTTTGAAATTATTTTTGGCATGGGGTGAGAAAGTTGTGTTTTAGGTATATTAGTTTACATATATTTTTTTATTGAAATCCATTCATATCTTCCAGTGCCCCAAGTGCACCAAAAATAATTAAAAAATATAAAAAAATATTTTCAAAATTCCCTTTAGCGCCGGGTAAGAAAGTTTTGTTTTGGGTATATTAGTTTACGTTTTTTTTTTATTATTATTAAAATTCATTCATATGTTCTGGTGGCTCAAACGCCCTCCAGAAAGTTAAAAATTGACATTTTCACAAATATCTATTAAAAATTGTGAATTAATGCAAAATATTTGAAAAATTGGCAGATTATTCAAGTATTCAAGTATACTTATAAATAATTATAATTTTATAATAATACATGAAGAATAAATTTAATAGTTAGAGCAATAAATCACAAAACTTATAAAAAGTGAACTTACATCATAGATTTTTTAATTCTATTAGTTTGAAGATTTACATATTTCTAAAGGATGTAATCCTTTTTGGTATTATAATGCTTGATAAGACTTCTTGATTGTATCCTATTCAATATGAAGCCGTGTCTCTTCTCTTCTCCATATACACTTTTCAACGCTTCAGACACTAAGCGAAAACATCTTTCTGCAGCTTGGGTATGGCATGGATATTTTGATCATTCCTCCGTTTTTCTAACTTACCATGGGCTCAATTTCTTTAAATGGCACATTTATCAAAAGAGGTAGTTCAAAAGGTCCAACTCGTTGCCAGTTAATAAGTGCAAAATAATGCTTTGCTTTAAAGTCTATTTTTTGGTACTTGAAAAATTATTATTCTGATAATCCTCTGTTTTCATTTCTAGCACAAATTAGTTATCGTAGCGCTGAAGACTTTATATTCTCTCTGTTATCTGTGAGCATTGACAATAGCAAATTTTCAGGATAACAAAAGAAGCTATTTCGTTGAGTAAAAGTGTCATATTTCTTAAATTTGGTTCCAAATATCTAGAAAATGAGATAAGTCTCCAAATATGCCGCGCTCCTTCTGTTATGGAGGGCTTTGTCTTGACATGGAACCAAACAGGTTGCATATACCTTCATAATATACCTTGCAAGAATAATAAGATTGTCAGATGGCTTTTCTGTGACCACATACAGCCTTAAAATTCTACCTGCAAATGTTATCCACCTTGAGTGAGCAACTGAACCAGGCTTTCTTAATACCAGGTCAGAATAATATTCACCACGTGATATCGCTACGCAAATATCATATATATATTGCTGAGCTATTAAAGAGCTATTAAACGTGTGTTAACTCGAAAAGGATCTATTGTTTAATTTTGTAACTAATTTGAAAATTTACTGTTACCACAATACAGCAAACAATGAATTTCTGTCTCTTTCCGTTCACTTTTTTTTATTTAATTTTCTAATCAGTCACTTTTCGGACACTTTTTAGTTACCATTTTGTTTACTTCTGCACACAACATGTTTCATTGAAGCAAAAATATTGTTCTTATTTACTTCTAGCCTGCCAATTCTGAATCAACCGTGTTCACAGCCAACGCATTTATTAGAAATTTCAATCGAATTATAATCAATAGAGATTCCATATAAATATAAATGTCCAATCCAAAAGGTAAAGTTAAATTTGTCAAATTAATATCTAAAATAACTACTATAAAATTCTACTGTTAGAGACATCTTTAATGTTAGGCAGATGCTCACAATTAACTAACTCAATTTAACATTAACAGATAAAGTAAGTAAATATCCATGACAATATTCTCAACGCATTTTTAATTTCTTTCTTCATTCAATTATTAGCACATGCTTTAAGTAAAAATAATGGCATGTATCATAATAATTTTTATATTTAATAAAGTAATATACACTCCATGAAGGTCCATGAATATATAGAGTTCTTTAAAAAAATCTCAAATCTTTTTAGGCTTGTAAACTTGAAATCTCCTCAATTATACAGTTTTTCTAAGACCACACAAATTGAAAAACACTATAAAGAAACTTACCAGTTATTAAATTTTGCAACCGAAACTCTCACCTCTCGACGCCATTGTCGTTTTCGCCAAAAAGTCTTGCAAAAAATAAAATTATTTCTAACAACCCACGAACCAGATGTTCTGACGAGAAACTTTGAAATTAAGAAAAGGAACATCTTTTCCAATAGAAACTTTTTTTCGTTCTCTCCTTTGCCTAACAATAACTGCATCTCACAAACTTGGAGAGCGTTAACAGTTTTGAAAGTTCCTCTTAAAGAATGTTCTAAGCGAAAGATTTATCCTGTTAGTACACCCCTCTTTTTTCTCCGCAGGGAGGGACAACCTTCATACAATGAAGTTAAGGAATTGCTAAATTCTTAGACTCGAAGGGGGGGGGGTGAGGATTACAGAGATTGTGTTAGTGGTTCAGACTTTGAAGAAGAATAAAAATATTGGTAATGAAAGTTTTTGCTTCTTATTTATACCTTAAATGAATTAGCAGATGGGTAACGGTATACTAAAAGAGTTATCTGAAAGATGTTTCGTAGGAAATGCGACTGTGAATTAAAACCGTTTCAGTAATTATGGATTTAAATTTTTGTTTAATATCATTTGCTTGATGGAGACGAGAAGACCATGAGAACACACGATGATCTGAAGTTAATTCTAGAATAAATTTTTACAACTCTGGTACGAGATTCTGTAGGAAACATTGTCCGATTTTTTCGAACATTCAGACTGTTGACACAAACGTTGCATTTTATTTGTTTTAATTAATTAGGATTTCTTTCCAATGTTACACATTTATTGAGGGCGTTTCGCCATCAAAGACAGTTTCACATCAATTTCATATGATATGCACAGGAAAGTCAGCACTTTGTCTCATAAGTTCATTTGCACAATAGACTGCAAGAATTCGATCGACTGTTACATTTTCTGCTTATACCTAGTACCCTCACAAAACGTACCTTTTGTGAAGTACCCAAAAAATAAAGCTTCTAACCATGAAGCGAAAATTCTGACTTATCCTAATAAACTATACATAATTATTTAATATAGATTTTTGCGCAAATTCTTCACGAGTGGATTTATTGCCTCGGTTCGTAGAATAGAACAGATCCGTTACTTTCAAATACTTTATTAATCACGTCATCATCATCACTGAATGATTTAGTGGCAAAGCATTTTTAAGAGTCCGGTCTTTCTGACGGCCTATTAACCAGTTGATATTTTTGGTACCTTTCTCTCGCTATTACACGTTTATAGATAGATGAATTTCTAGTGATGCCAAAGATAGATTATTCCACATTCGTTGTTAACAGACCATAGAATTCATCATCCGAAGAGCTGAAAAAATGACAAATTTACCAGGTCTTCCTGAATCTTCTTATCATGCCCTATCTTTCTTCCTACCATTATCAAAACGAATACAAACTTGCGTGATTCTATGCTAGCAGCTAATGCAAAACTTTTATATATGTTGCTTTCTACTGCCACTAACTCGTTGCAAAATCTGTGTTATGTCCCATGTTTTTGCGAGTACTCATCATAGGAATGGAACATTCGTAATAATTTTCATCCAAACAATGTTCTTTCATCTTTGTTCTTACACACAGGACCACATTGCTCATGTCTACTACATCATTAGCATCTGAAATGAATCCACAGGGCTTCTATTTTCGTAACGAAGGTATCTTCTGGTCCTACTAACTGTACATTCACCAACCCCATGTAAAAGATTTTCCAATTAATAGACTTCCCTATCCATATTTATGACAGAACTTTATTTCTTATCTCTATTCTTCATTCTTCAACAATGCAGAACAAAGTATTTCATCGGGCATTCTTTTACGGACAGTTCTATCGTGTAGATTTATTTTCTCTCGGCGCAATGGATTCTACAAATTATTACTGCCAAACTAAAAGAATTTCCTAAAATAATAGAAACGAACCTTTTTGGCCTTTAATGAGATTGTTGATAATATTCGTAAATTTGCTTTTGATACCACTTTTTAATAGCTAGATTTATTGCTAACGAGGCAAAGAACGTGTAACTCAGAGAGTAGGAAACAGACCGTAGGATATTATCTTCTTGTGGTTTGGAAAATGTCTATATACTGACCTATTTATGCACCAAAGAATTATTTGGATTGTTTTGCTATCGTTGCCTGGAGGGATATTTATTGGCTTGATTTCATCATAAAGCAAAGGTCAAAATTAATATCTCATGATTTCTTCTGCACTTAACTCTTACACTGAATAGCAGGTTTTTGTTATAACTTTCGATTTTGAGTCTATTCGTAACATTTTGCGCGCATTTCATATCAAACTCCTCCTACTTAGTTGCCTTTTTTCCTTCAGCACCAAGGAGACCCAGATTAGCCTTTTTAAATCTAGATCATGGATTTCCCCACCCCCTTCATTTAGCGGCTTTACACACAGGAGTAGATTCTCGTACGTAACTCAAACTACATCATTAAGGAATTAAATTTAAATCGCACAGCTTGTGCTTATGACTCCGATGACTCCGACTTCTACAGGAATTACGAGTATTTAGTTACACGCATAACGACAAAAAATAAGGAGAATTCGAATAATGAGACCTTTATTTATATTAGAATTTCTATATCCGATCATTTATAGCAGAACTTTTATTCTTTATCTCTTTACTTCCGTAATCTTTCTTGGCCCAGCACGATCATTGTCTTAGTTCATGATGTGCAGTCAGAACGATAAATAAGTGAAAATTGTTATTCGAAGACACTAAAAAAGCATAATTTATTGACAAATTAAGAACCTCCAGAATAAAGAAGCAGGGTGAATAACCGACGAACGGTGCTCCATAAATAAGACGTAAACGACGACCTTCCATAAATAATGTCCAGATGCATGATGTATTGGCTTCTTTGAAAGCAGATACAATGAATACTTGATGAATGAAGAAGTGTGATCCAGTAATACGAATTTCTAGAAATGAAGGCTTTGAATTTTAATTTTATTCTAAAATGGCTAATGATGAATGCATTGCGTATGACACCATTTCTCATGTGACATGTCACATTCGTCATAATACGAATAAATTTATTTTGAAGAAAAAATAGCAGCATAATTTTGTTTCACCATGTCTTCTTGTTTCTGAGTGTCAAAGCAATAAAATATTCAATTTATTTCACGAAAGTAGAGTTTAATGAAAAAACATTATCGTCTTTTGTATACATTGCTTAGTCTTCTTAAGCGCAAATTATAAATACGCTTGGTGCAGTTCCACACATGAAATAATATATGTCTTCTTTTGAACCTAATTTTATAGAATGCAGCTCCATGAGACAAGCTCAAGAATCCCATTAAGATTGCCTTCCATTTCAATAGCTGATTATAAAGATGAATAATTTTTGGCTTTCCTCATAAGTTAATGAGAATTTAAGTCAATGATGCTTCACTTGTTAGGGCATGGAACTAATATTATTATAAAACTAAAAATAAAAATTTAAAATCAAATATATATCCTTCAAATGTTCGAATTCCTTGTCTTAAGCTAATCTTAGCATTTATTTTGAACATTCACGACCACACGGTATGATCCACAGAAATAGTGTGGTACCGCTCCACGCAATTTCAACTTTCAGCCCATACATTTAGGTGGGTCATTCACGTACCTAACCGAGCCAAACGCAAACCCATCACGTACGGCATTCCGAATTCCTAGGGCTACTACACGTACTCCTCCCCTCTTTTAAACGGGGACTCCCACATTGGATTTGTGGTTATCACTTTTGCGATGTGCCTCACTGCCTCTACCCCAAACGTCGCATTTCAGTTATGACCCAAAACTCCAAATGGGTTTCAAGCTGTGAACAGGACTGCGTTATAGTTGGACTGAAGGTTCATAGGAATGTTATAGTTGGACCGAAAGTGCACAGACTAATGTTCTAGTTGGACTTGCGTTAGAGCAGGTTTCTGTTAAGAAGAGTATGTATGGCAACACTTCAGCGTTCTTGCGAACGTTCGAAGTTTCAACTTCGAATCCGAAATATCACGAGACGCGACGTCTGGTCGCGGGAGAAGCCTCGACGACGGAGGATCCCTCAGATCCTGCCGACTCCACCAGTAGCCGACCTGGCCAAGTGGTATAGACGTCAAGCTGCCAACCGGTAAGTCGCGAGCTCTACCCCGGGCTGTGTTCGTGCTCTGTTGCCATACATACTCCTCTTAACAGAAACCTGTTCTAACGCAAGTCCAACTAGAACATTAGTCTGTGCACTTTCGGTCCAACTATAACATTCCTGTGAACCTTCAGTCCAACTATAATGCAGTCCTGTTCACACAAGCGAAGTTGGATTTCCAAAATTCCGACAGTAGCAATGCAAATCTCTTCGGATTTTAGAATTGACGCCCGGTTTTGGAGCGATGAGACCGAGTTTGCGCGGTCTGGAGTGATTGTGAATGCCCAGATATAAACCTTATTAAGGAAAATTTCTTTCTAATGGGAATTCTTCTGGGGGGTATGAGAGTATGGCGGCGTTTCTCAACCTTTCAATATTTGTGACCAATTATCAATCATAATTTTCATCGCGATCCCTCCTCTCATAAAATAACAACGCATATAATAATGAAATTCTTTTGGTATTTTGATGCTAAACCTACTTTGTTTGAGTATGAATTAAGAGAAATGGGCTCACCAAATAAAGTATGGAGGCAGATTTAATGAAACGCATATTCACAGCAACACAATTACGTAGCTGACAGCATAGCAATTCAGTATAGATACAATTGCATGCGCAATCGCTCAGTGTTTACATTCATGGTAAAAGAAGCCAACCATAGACCTTGCTTTATTAAATATATGTGCGGTATCGCTTTCAACACAAAGCAATTTGTGTGACAAGCTTATATAATAACTTATATATGAACCCTTTTGACTTTAATTTAGTGGTAAATCTGCAATGAATCTTTCCTTATCTCCATATAGTGTCTAAGAAGATCCTTTACAAACGTTAAGGAATGGGTAACATTAGAGAAGAAAGTCATTTTAACAATAGAGCATGATTTGGAGGACGCAAAGAGTAGCAGCTACAAAGAGCTCTTTGTCAGAGCATCACCTAAAAGAAAAGGGCTTAGTATATAATATATAGAGACAGATTAATGTAATGAAACTCACAACGGCACAGTTATGTAACTGACACATTTGCAATTCGGGACAGATACAATAGCATATTCAGTCATGCAATGTTTACATGCATAATAAATGAAGCCAACCATGGAGTCGACTTTATTAAATAAATATGTAAATTAAAAATTAAGGATTATAACAGAGTTATGTATTATCCATTCCAACTTTTATTTGGTGGTAAATCTGAGATCTCTTTTTATCTGTAGAGGTGTCCAGAAAGGTGCTTTAGAAACCTTTACCCTTTGAGGACGGCTGTCACGCGGATATGCCATCTATTCGCAGCGTTAAACGTGCGACCGTCTTGGAACGGGTAAAGAATGGGTAGGCTTACAGAAGTAAGCCATTTTTGCAATACAACATATTTCGGAAATGCAAAACGGTTAAGGAATGGGTAGATTTTAAGAAGCAAGCCATTTTTGCAATACAACATGATTTCGGAAATGCAAAACGGTTAGGGAATGGGTAGATTTTAAGAAGCAAACCATTTTTGCAATACAACATGATTTCGGAAATGCAAAACGGTTAAGGAATGGGTAGATTTTAAGAAGCAAGCCATGGGTAGATTTTAAAAGCATTTTTGAAATACAACATGATTTCGGAAATGCAAAACGGTTAAGGAATGGGTAGATTTTAAAAAGCAAGTCATTTTTGCAATAAAACATGGTTTCGGAAATGCAAAGGGTAGCAAGTACAACGTGATATTCATATATCAGAATAATCAACTAAAAAGGAAAGGGATGAACACATAAAGTATAGGACCAAATTTGAGGAAATGCAAATTCATATCAATGCTGCATAACTAACATAGTTACAATTCGTGAACGATGATATAGCATATACAATCGCGCAATGTCTGCATGCATTGTTAAGTGAAGCCAACAATGATGCCGGCTTTATTAAATATATATTTGTCGCCACTTCTCTCCGAACAATATCGTTTGTATAATAAACTTATATATGAGTATTGACTCTTCGTACTTAGTGGTACGTTTGCAATGAATCTACTAAAAGAAGCTCATTTTCAATGAAATACTTAAGAGAAAAGGATACAGCAGATAAAATATACAGCAGAGATTTAATGAAATGCAACTTCTCAATATTGCAACAGCACTTTTATGAAAATAACATCATTGCAAGTCGTTACAGATAAAATAGCAAGTGAGAATCAATATGAAAAACATACACTTAGAGAACGTAAAGAAAATATTCAAAGGACTTACCGTCAGAAGCTACACACTTTCCGCATGTTGTTACTCTCGGTACCCGTTTTGTTGTATTGATGAAAATTTATAATTGCATTAAACCTTAGGTGCATACTTTATATGTTCTATCCTTTTAGTTTACAGAATTCAGTGGCAACGAACCTACAGAAGCGGTTTACTTTGAATTTGCGAATGCATGCTCTTTTGTTTACGGAATTAAGGGGCAAGGACCCACCTGAGCGGTTGTTCTTTGAATTTGTAAATGCATGCTCTTTAGTTTACGGAATTGAATGGCAACGAACCTACTGTAGCAGTTGTACTTTCAATTTGTGAATGCATGCTCTCTAGTTTACAGAATTCAGTGGCAACGAATCTTCTTTAGCGGTTTACTTTGAATTTGCGAATGCATGCTCTTTTGTTTACGGAATTTAGTGGCAACGAACCAACTGTAGCGGTTGTACTTTGAATTTGTAAATGCATGCTCTTTAGTTTACGGAATTGAATGGCAACGAACCTACTGTAGCAGTTGTACTTTCAATTTGTGAATGCATGCTCTCTAGTTTACAGAATTCAGTGGCAACGAATCTTCTTTAGCGGTTTACTTTGAATTTGCGAATGCATGCCCTTTCGTTTACAGAATTCAGTTCCAACGAATCTTTTTTAGCGGTTTACTTTGAATTTGCGAATGCATGCTCTTTCGTTTACGGAATTCAGTGCCAACGAACCTACTGTACTTTCAATTCGCGAATGTATTCTCTTTTGTTCCCTATCTTACAGTTGTAACAAGAAATAGATAAAAAATGTACATGCGTGTGAGAAATAAATGAACCTTTTCCAGTACCTGCAAACCAACATGGGGAATCATTTTTGTTCCCTCTTTGTAGAAGTGACAGCGTACCTGAACTTTTCTTCACTTTCACACAGAAGAACTTCCACTTTATGGAGAAAAGAACAATCAACAGAACAAACACAATGTGCTTTAACACTCATGTTTTAGTTTGTTTTTGTGGACTTCTTTATTTGATTAGCTTTTCTCTCTCTCTCTCTCTTGTTTGTTGATATTGTGCACTTCATATTCATATTTTTTTCCTTTCCAGAGTTTTTGTTTGTATATGGTTTGATATGAAACTCCCCTTAGCTTCTTGTATATTATCCCAGATTTTTAGATTTATATATTTGTAACCTTTTCCATCTCTCTGCCTTCGCAATTATTTGCTAAACAGTTAAAATAACCAAAAGGTTATAGTCGAAGGGGCATGAAGTGGTGTTCTGATTTGTGAAATAAATGAGTTACTCTAATCCGAAACATCTTAGTTTCATATTTTTTAAGAATCATCCGTATGTCTTTTATCCATCTGATTTCGTTGCATCTGCTGTTGTATTCTCTGCGTAACTGTATTAGGCAGTTTACAGGATGAATAATAGCCTGAAACTTTGTTGTGCTCTAACTCGAAATTTGGAAGAATCTTTTTTATTCACATAATATATTACTGATTTCATCCGGATCTGATAAAAAGAAGTGGATAATATTTCTGTACTTTGTATTCTGTATTTGCCTGCATCAACTGTTGTAACAAATATATATATATATATATATCAAAACAAACTTAGAAACACAAGACAAAAACTCAAAAACAATCAAGACACAATGGCAAACATAGATAAAAACCAAAATAAAATTGAAAAAT